>SNQJ01S0063051.1:18511-48502 GCA_010110895.2 Picea sitchensis | reverse complement strand
AGGGAATGACTCAGAAGATGTCACCCTGCCTTATAAAGTTGGTTCTATAAAAGAAACATCTCTGAATCTTAATAAAGGACAGTTCTAAAAAATTCTGTTGAGGTCTCAAAAAAAAAAAAAATGTTAAAATATCATAATTTTCAGCATCACCCCGCTCGACTTATATCTTTGAAAAACAGAGTAAATCATTAATAGAGTTGTGGGAAGTTCTTGTAAACCCCCCGGGATGCTGAACAGGTCTGCTGACAGCGGGTAAATGCATGCATGGTGCCAAGACAACTTCGTCGGGGTACTGAACAGGCCCGCTGGCAGCGAAGCAATGTCGGGTATATGAAAAATTGTAAATAAGAAACCTCTTAACCTTAAAATGTCCTTTATTCTGATCCGGAACTTCTTGGCAGGATACAGATGTCAGAGTGGGTTAAATGGCAACCCTGTCAAGGCTATGGACACCTGCTAGAAGCAGTGGCTCTGTCAACAGTATTGGAGATTTTATCTTTAATATCGTGACTCGCTTGTCTTAAGACTATTATCAGTTTTCATCCTTCAAACATTGCTGGAATATTTGGTTAATGATGATGTTTACACGATTTTCTGGTTGTTGTTTTTGAGTTAGAAATTTTTATCCCAATTTGAATTTGTTCTTTTGGAAAAGATAACTTCTTCTACCATTGTGTCGCCATTGTTGGCAGCCAATTCACATTTTTCTACTGTCCTTATAAGCTGCCTACACCAGTGTTTTGCAAACCTTGATTTTAGTCGCAATCCTTGAATAAAATGACACTATTATTTTTTCACTTTGTGCACACTTACCTTTGTTCTTGTTTTCATGACTGCAAGCGTGAAAACTTGGTTTTCAAAGTCACATTAAAATCGTCTCTGAATTGTTGTGATCTTTCTTGTCGATATGCCCATTGCATTTCCAATTTACTTATCGTTATGCAGTTGGAAAGACCCCTTGATCTGTACTCATTTGGCACTCTTTGATTGATTATATAATTTCGTTTTATGAGTGATTGAGTTTGTGATGCATTGGTGATTGGATTTATATGTTCTTTGATCGATTCACTTGATCATTGGTTTCATGAAAACACATTGGTATTATGGTTAAACCCTTGGTATAAATCATTTCAGACAACACATGTCATATAATCAAACCCTTGGTATTGGTGTTGATTCATTTGTTTGGTTTTAAAGCTATGATGAAACTTTGCTCGCGCAAATGTTTAATCCACTTACCATCGATTTCATTGGTTGATTGAATGGCATATTTTTAACATATGCATATTGGTTTGAATAGTTATAAGCGTCGGCGGTTGTACTGTGGATATGACTATTTTGCATGGGCCGAAATACCTCCACCACCTTCGCACGTTCTATCATAAATGTTTCCCCCTATCCCGGTTCACCTTTGCTAGCTTCGGGTAAGCCTATGAGCATTCTTCCCCTACATATGTTGTGTTCAAACCCTAGCCCCTGCACCCTGCTCACCGTGTGCTCCTGTCTATGGCACCGATGGTGCGCATAGAGCCAAATGGTAGTCAAGCTCTGTTACTGTTCGATGATGCCCGTAAAGATTTAGAAGACAGTGGTTGGCTCGCGTTTATACAAAGGTTTGAGGGTTTCAATATTTTTTTTGCACAACAATTTGCCCTTACATTTGACGGGTGTAGGGATAAAGTAGGTGATATACAGCTTGAACTCAATGAAGAATTCATAAGCTCTGCTACAGGATTAGCAGCCACAGGGGAAACATGGTTCAAAAACTCGAAAGTCGACGAAGTGTCGTGGCCTTTGCTATTCATATCATGAAAGGTTACATCCTGTGACAAAGGTATGCCTATTTCCACCCTTAAACCCAGGTGGCACAATATTTTGATAATGGTTAAACAATTCGTGACCTGTGAAGGTCGGTATGGATTAGTTTTTCTTTATCACCTCCGATTGTTGATGAATTTCATGGATTATCCTTTGAACATGCTGCATTACTTATTGCGTAGTCTTTATAAGATGTCTAAGAGGTTCAAACATGAGAAGGATGATAGCAAATTGTTTCACCATGGCTTGATTAGACTCATAGTCATCCACCATTTAAACCTTCACGGTGATAATTGGCAAGCATTTCTATCCCGAAATGGCTTTGTTGATTCAGAGTCTGTCCAAATCGACAAGTCTGTGGTTAGTGAGACTATGGTCGAGCCACCTGTGCCATTTCATATCCTCCTACCCCCTACTGAACCCTCGATTTTCCCTAATATCGACCTACCCGATACCCTAACCAACCCGTGCACGAAAGACAAGACTGAGGCTATTAAGAAGCCTGTGAGTAAGAGAGTCAAGGGTAATCCTACTGTCGACAGCAAGGGTAAGAAAAATGCTCGATTGATATCGAGACTTGCTTAGAATAAGCCTAAGACAAAAGTTGATCAAAAGCCCATAGTGCTAAGTGAGGACTCGGACTCCGATATCGAGCGCTTCCTAGCTGGAGAGTACCCTTATTCCCATGGTATATGCTCCGAGCAACCCTACGACTATGTCTCTAATTTACCCCCATGCCTAAAGAACGATCCTAACTACCCAGGAATCAGGCTACATAATGAAACCCCTGGTGGCTTACACAAACCCTCACCTGTGTTATCGAAGCCCGAGCAATCGTCATGCATCCAATGCAATGTGTGGATAGAGTGTTATTTCACTGACGTCCCCTTACTACAATCAAAGATCAAATCATTAGAAGACCAAGTCACAGTGCTATCAAAAGAAAGGGACAGGATTCAAGCTAATAACAAGAAGCAAAAAACCATTGGTTCGATTGTTTTCAAGAATGTCGAATCGGCTACAGCCTTCGTCAATTCCAAACTATCATAATCGAAGTCGTTTCTTATTGTCCAGGTATGAATTTCAATTTTAATTTCGTTTCAGGAGTGGCTTGAATTAATATAATGAATTGGTTTTTGGGTTTCGATTAGTTTTGTTCATTATTCGAAATGATTCTTTCATAGTTTGATTATCAAAAACGGTTATGTTGTGGATCCTGTACAGTACATTCATTTTGCTAAAATTAAATGTACATATGATTTGGTTATGCGATTTTGTCATGCCCAGTTTAGTATAAGAAATTCATTGGTTTTGATTCGGTTTGGTTTGTTTGTGAATCAATTTTGTTTGATAGTCGATTTGGTTTGATTTTAATTAGTTTCGTTTGCTCCTAATAAACTCAAAACGACTCTGTTGATTGTGATTTATCAAAATGACTCTGTTCTGCATTGAATCATTATTCTCGTTTGGATTTTGATTATCTTTGACCTATGCAAAAGATCTACTTGCTATAATCATGGATTTGTGTTGATTCATAACGATAGTATCTGACCCAAACTGTTTCGATTCGTTTTGATTTGATTGATGCGTGTCTTGAGTTAACACGATTGCTTGTATGAGTTGGATTGTTATCGAAAATTGATTTGATGCTGCTCTGTTGGTTTTGATTTTCAAAAACGATTTTGTTAAGCTAAGATTGACATATTTTATCTCTGTGGAATTCATATGAAAAAACTTGGCTAATAGTTCGCTTTGAAATTGATTCAACTGATGATTTCGTTGATTGTCAATCGATTTTGTCTGCCCCCAATTGGCAATAACAAACGTTTGACAAATCCCACATATCCTATTATGATTTCGTTTGTGACAATTTACATACCAGTTTTGATTTGATTTGCTAATAGCATGGGTCGTTTGTATATGTTTAATGTAGCTCTATCAATTTGAAAAAATGATCCTGTTAAATTCGTTTGGATTCGAAAATGATTTTGTTGATGGATGAAGCAACATAAAACTGTTAGTGTTGATTTCAATTGGTTCATGAAAATGATTTCATTGTTGTCGAGCTATCCAATACAATTATATTTACCCGAAATGGTTATAACAAATTGAACAGAGTGTGTTCATCTCTGTTATCAGTCGGTTGACCATGATTTCGTTTGCTCTCAAGTTAGCTTAGAATTTTAATTTGGATAATTCATTTGATTTTCAAATAGCAATTAGATATTTGTTTAATAGTTTGTATGTAATTCTTTAGGATTCGAATTAGTTTTAAAATGATTATGTGTTTGATTTAGACCAGCTACAGAATCGCAAGATTCTGTAGCTAGTCTTAAAAATGAGATTTTTATCAATTTTATCAATAAAATATCCTCTTGACTTGTCTATTNTAATTCTTTAGGATTCGAATTAGTTTTAAAATGATTATGTGTTTGATTTAGACCAGCTACAGAATCGCAAGATTCTGTAGCTAGTCTTAAAAATGAGATTTTTATCAATTTTATCAATAAAATATCCTCTTGACTTGTCTATTTTTGTCCTCTTTCAGGTACATTTGAATTGCAATGGTCAAATGGGCATGTTGTGGCAGTTTAGGAGAGATTTGTGTGATGTAGTTTTTATTTTAAGTTGTTAGATTGAGTCAGAAATAGGGACTTGGGATATTATCCCAGATTTTTGTAAACTGTTGGGATAATTCCCACAAGAATGTTTTACCCTGTGGGAGGTCTTTAAATACTAGTTATTTTTTGTAATAAGGATCATCCTCACTTGTGGGAGAACCAGACTATGGATTTATGATACAAACTGAGATGAAAGTTGATGTCTTGTAACATCTTTCGCTTTCAATATATCAAACTTTTGTTTCAAGTTTCATTCGTATCAGTTTGCAGTTGATTATAGACTACTTTTGCTATCGTAATCTATTGCAGGTTGATGTGACTTGATTAATGTGTTATCCATATCTGATCTCTTTCATTATTCTAAAAGTGCAGAAATTACTTTGTTTCAGTTAATGAATTACATATTTCTCCTTTTTCGTTAATTGAATCATTTCGTATAGATCTTTGCATGCAGATTTATCTAACTGTGAAGATTAGTAAATCATAAGATTGCTGTAATTTTTATGTATTGTTTGTCCTATAATTGTATCTAAAGAGCACAACATCTTTCCTTTTACGAGAAGATCGTGGAGAATCTGGTGCAGGTTTCCTCCCACCAAACGGCTAAATCGACCATCATACGCAGGACAAACCTAAAGCGCTACTTCAGGTCAGTGTGTTGTTTGTGATTTGATAGTTAATTTGTTAGTATAGTATAAGTAGTTGAGATAGATATATTACTTTAGATTCATAGTTAGAGTTATTATTTTAGTTGCTTAGCTTAGTTAGTTTATTTATTTATTTTTCATAAAATTATAAAATCAAAAAACAATAGTCTCGATGTCTTAGGACAGATTACAAATGAGTTTTTCAGGTTTTCATTCAAATCTGTAATTTGTAAATATTGTAAATTTGTAATTAAATTTGACTCTGTTAGTAAGTGAACATTTGATTTTATAGAATTGTAGTTGTGTAGTATTAGATAGTAAATTGTATATATAAATAGTTTAGATTTGTTTATTAGTTTGTTTTAATAGTTATTTTTAGTTAGATTAGTTGATTTAGAGTAGTTTTCTTTTGTTTTCTTAGGACTTAGATCGGCTTATGGAGAAGTTAAACCCGTCAGGGTGGGTTATCCCAAACGGCTTGGGTTATTTAGACAACCCCGGACCGGATCCACTCTTCCAGTTGGCGAGCGTTCATTTTCGCCCGTCAACACTACTGGAGCTAAAAATGAACTCGTTTTTGGTTGAATAATACCCAAATCCAATATGTCTTGTACCATTTTCTCAATATCCCCCCTTTTTTGATGAGGATATGTATAAGTCCTTTTATTATGATGAGTACTTCCAGGTATTAGTTCAATTTTATATTCATGATCCCTAAATGGAGGCAGCCCTTTAGAAATTTCTTGGAAGACCCTAAGGTGATTTTCCAAGTTGAATTTTAATTCCCGTGGAATGTTTTCATGTTCCTGATTTACTTCCATAGAATAAATTCTAACCACAACTCCTCTATTACCCTTTTAAGGATATTTTCTATTATATGAGAGCTAGTGACTTGAGAAGGTGTAGGTTTTAACCCTTTGATTTCATATTGTTTTCCTTCCCATTCAAATCTCATGAATAATTCCTTATAATTCATAGAAATTGTACCTAATGTTCTCAACCATTGAATCCCCAAAACAACATATACACCTCCAATGGTATTGACATACATAGATATTTCTAAGTCATATTGTCCCATACTAATTTTAATGTTGTGGGATTTTCATCCACAATCAATACTACCTCCATTAGCAGCCAAGACTTGAAAATTTGTCACTGGATACAAATTGTTTTTGAGGCTCTCTGCTAATACTTTATAAATGAATTTATGGGTACTCCATGAGTCAATACAAACCATGAACCTTTCCTTCTTAATGTATCCAACAATATTGAGGGTTTGAGGTGTCGACAAACCTGCCAATGCATGAACATATATTCCACACCTCTCACCATTGTTACAAATTTCTACATATTTTTCCTGCTCTTTTAAGTTTACACTTTCTTCCTGATCTCTCCTCCATTTCCTCTTCATCATTACTCTCCAAGGTGAACAATTTTTTTTCTTTACATTTATTCCCTTTTGACCATTTTTTTTATTACAACCAAAGCATAGTCCTTTTTCTCTTCTTTCTTCCATTTCCTTTGGTGATATTTGAGTAGATTGAGGTAGGGTTGCCCTATGAGCCAAAAATATATATCTACTTATTGTATATGTTCCATTGGTAGAATTATGTGTATCTCTATTCTTGCCTTGAATATGACGATAAAATTGCATATCGTCCATAATATTTTCATGATGTTTTAATAAAATCTCATGTTTAATGTCTTCTTGCAATACACCTATGTAAGATTCCAATAAATGTTCATTTCTTATGCTATCCACCCTTATAGAAAACACATGAAGTTTTTCTTATAATCTTCAATATCACCTAAGTGATTGATTCTTGTCAATTGGCTAAAGTAGTCGTGTTCCCAAAATTTTCCATATTGCTTGTAAATCGTTTGTAAATAAACTCCAAGTATAATGAAAAGCATGGGGATTTATTTTGAGTACCCATTGATAGGGTTTTATCTCAAAGTACAAGTTTTATATGTAAATCCTTTTCTTATCATCCATACTATTAGGCAATTCAAAATATTTCTCTATTTGGTTCACCCATGTAAAAAAATTTGTTCCATCAAACTTCTTTAATTTAGCCTTGGGAAAGTTGAGATCTTTAGGACCCCATCCATAATTAACTCCATTATTAGAGTTAAATCCAGCTGAAAATTGCTTATTACTAGCAGACTGTTCAACTTGAATACCACCTTTATTTTCATGAGTCTCTTCATTCACAATGTCACTTTTAGGAATCCTCCCATCTAAGGTTTGTAAAATGGAATTCAAATTATTTTCCATTTGATCCCTATTTTCATTCATATTCTTTTTCATTTGATCCTTATTTTCATTCATCTTCTTTTCCATTTGTTCCATCTTATGATTAATCAAGCTTATTGTTTTATCATCCATTTCCCTTTTGAATATTTCTCGAGAACATGAGTAATATGCTAGTTTCAACATAGTACCACTCATTTCCTCAACTTGGTTCTTCAATTGGGATAACTTGTTTTCAAAGTATTCATTTTCTTTTGATGTTATGTGTAATATTTCTAGAGGTTTACTAGGAGTAGTAGTTCTTGAAGGGCCCATTTCCATTGGATAAAATAATAATACTTTTCTTTTTTCTCTTTGTTATTATTATGGTTATCCTTTAAGAGTGACTTCATCGGAAAAGGTCTAGGTTCTTGATGAAAAGTGAGTTCCAGGTGCTATATCTCTTTGATATACATGTGGGGTCCAACAATAGTAATCAACTGAATATCTCAGGGAACTAACTAAGGAGGCTCAATCGTTCCCTTAGGTGTACTACTCAACTGTCTAGGTTGTAGGGAAATTTAATTGCTTAAATTGTTGGTCATTAAATTATCAACCAAGGAGCTCTTAAGCTTGCGAGATGCTGGAAAAATATATGCAAGAGTAGGCCAATTATTTTTTATACTATCTAATCACACATCAATTCAATTGAAAGAACACCTCCAAGAGTTAAATTGAACATGAATTCACCTTTGACATGTCTCACAATCACATTGCCTATCTTCTACCGGATTTGTCACAACAATTGTCAACATCTTAAAGATGCTCAGTCAGTTTAATTTACCCTTGTACACACTTGAAAAAAATGAAATTGCAGAAATAAATGAATAGTAAATGAAATGAACAACTGTTGTAGTAAAATCACATAATGAAAGGAAATATTTGGGCAGTGTATACCAGAGAGTGAGGGCCCCACCTCTCTTTGCACACACTACCAAAAAAGACTACAGTAGAGAAATTTGGATCTACAACAAAGGTTCTTTATTCTAGCATCAAGAGATTACAATGATTACAATGATCTTGAATACGCTCCTCCCAATGTATATGCTTTTAATGCTAAGCTATATCTATATGTTATATATCCTCAATGATTGATATGTTCTCTTATTTATACATAGAGCCTCTCTTTCTCAAAAGGAAAGGAGTTATAACAAGATGCGACCAGATCCTAAAAATGTGGATTTGTTTACAACCAAAAAATCTTACATCCTAAGTATTTGAACCTCATCAACATTAAATATTGTATTTAGCCTAAGTTTGTTTAAAGAGGAAAACAACATCATATTTCATGAGATCTGTGTTTCCAAATCAGTGTATATGAACCACGACTTGGTCAAACTATTTTTTGGAAAATAACTGGCGAACTACGAGAACAAAGGGTCTCTGGCAGTTATCGAAACAAAGGGTCCCTAGAAGTTACTGGAATAGAGGGCCCTTGGCAATTACTGGAACATAGGCTCATAGAGAGTTAACTGGTGAATAGAGGATTCTAGATTCTAGTAATTAACTGCTGAAATCCACAAGTAAATTAGGAAACCTCAATATTTATGCTTGTTGGTCCTTGACCAAGTTTTGAGGAACACTTGGTCATATTTGACCGTTTTTGGGACTTCGATAGCCTATCAAAGATGGAGCACTAGGTGAAGCATAGATCACGGGATCTCAGTCCACTTTTGGGCCCCTTTTAGGGTTTTTGGGTTAATGTAATGGGAAAGGGATGTTGGCCCTCGGGTTTACCCACGTTTAGGCCCAATTTTGTAATGTATAAATAGAAGGATAGGCAATGTAAGAAGTAGTAGATGTGATTGCTTAGTGAAATTGGTAGTGCATCTATGTGATGTCGAATAAGTGCTCTGTGCAAACTGCGTAAGGCTTGCAATGCTAAGTGCAAGTTACTATGTGGTTGGTATAGAAAGCTAAGTGTTGTAACGCAAGGAAGTAGGATCTAGCGAGCTGTGCAGATCTTCTGTCCTATGCGAAGAAGGGTTTTGGAGGCTTTGTGCTTGTAACAACTTGAAGACGATAATAAAGAAGAATATCTTGTGGACATAACCCCAGGGGGGGGGGATGAACCACATAAATCTATGTGTTATGCTCTGTGCTTTGGTTCAATGTGTTTATATTTGTTTATGCTATGTGATTTGATATATCCACTTATGCTCTATGCTTCTTATATATATATGATTGTTAGATCTGATGTCTATGAGGATGCTTAGTGTTGTTCTACTGGATCTAATCTGGGTTACTATGGTTAAGTGATGAAATAATGTAGATCTGAGTGTACACTGCGAAGCTCTATGCTATCTGCGAAGTATAATAAGGGTTAAATACTGATGAATGATCTATGCTAAGTGCCCTGTAGAAAGATATAATCACAGATCTGTGTCCCAGCTAAGGTTGTAGACACCTGGGTCTTGCAACCACTGCTGCCTCTACCTCGGGTGAGACTTCATCTACTTCGCAGGTGGTGCCGAAAGGGCCGATAGTTAGGTCTTTGTTGGTGCGCTCTTGAGCATTGAACCATGGGTCTGCCCCCAAGTGAGTGTTGGGTGCCTGTTGGCCCTTGACCAAGTTTTGAGGAACACTTGGTCATATTCGACCGTTTTTGGGACTTCGATAGCTTGTCAAAGATGGAGTGCTAGGTGAAGCATAGATCACGGGATCTCGGTCCACTTTTGGTCCCCTTTTAGGGTTTTTGGGTTAATGTAATGGGAAAGGGATGTTGGCCCTCAGGTTTACCCACGTTTAGGCCCAATTTTGTAATGTATAAATAGAAGGATAGGCAATGTAAGAAATCTCTGAGCAAAGTTTGTCATGATCATCTATTATCTTTTTACGCTGTCCCTTTTCCGTAAAGGAATGACTCAAAAAGATGTCTCGCTGTCATAGGAAGTTGTTTTGTAAATAAAAAAAATTCTGGAGATAAATAAAGGACAGCACTAAAAAATTCTGATGAGGTCTAAAAAACATGCTAAAATATCAAGACTTTCAGCGTCACCCCGCTCAGCTATCTATAAAAGAAAAAAAATAAAATTATTAATGAGAGTTGTGGGAAGTGCTTGTAAACCCTCCGGGATACTGAACAGGTCTGCTGGTAGCGGGTAAATGCAAGCATGGCGCCAAGAAAACTTCGTCGAGGTACTGAACAGGCCCACTGGCAGCGAAGCAATGTCAGGTACATGAAAATCTACAAAAAATATAAGAAACCTCTTTAATGTCCTTTATGATGATCTAGAACTTCTTGATAGGATACAGATGTCAGAGTGGGTTAAATGGAAACCCTGTCGAGGCTATGGACGCCTGCTGGCAGCAGTGGCCATGCCAACAGTATCAAAGATTTTATCTTTAATATCGTGACTTGCTGATCTTAAGACTGTTATTGGTTTTCATCTTTTGAAACACTGCTAAAAAAAAAAATGACTAATGATGATGTTAGTACGATTTTCTGGTTGTTATTTTGAGTTGAAATTTTCTTGGCTGTCTTAATCTGAATTTGTTACTTTTATAGAGATAACTGCTTCTTCTAGTGTGTCGCCATTGTTGGCAGCCAACTCATTTTTTCTTATCGTCTATAAGCTGCCTACACCTATGTCTTGAAAACATCAAGTTTTTCGTCGCATTTTGCAAACAGACGACACTTTCATTTTTGCGACATTTGCAAATTTGTCTTCATTAAGTTTTCACGACTGTAAGCGTGAAAACTTCTCCTTTCGAGGTCACATTTCGATCACTATCTGAACTGTCATGATCTTTTTTATTTTCTATTACACTTACCTTTTGTTTATCGTTGTATGGATGAAAGGACTTTTAAACTATACTCATTGGACTTTTTATATTGATTGCATAACTTGATTTTATTAAGTTTGTGAGGCATTGAGCATATGGATTTATACTTTTTATGACTTGCCTAATCGTTGATTCTATGAATTGCATAGGGGTTATAATTTATTTTTGTTTTTATATATATGATATGATCCTTATGTTTATAACTTGTGGCTTGTCAATTGTTATGAATTCGTTCGGCACATTGGTTAAACATTTATACAATGGCTCATGGCTAACATTTGGTGTTGGTTTCACGTTGAATGTCGATGGTTTTAAAACTATAGTTGATTTGGTGCGTTGGAATAACACTCACCATTTGATTCTTTGGTTGGCCAAACGATATGGTTTTTGAGCTATGCTATGATTGTTTGAATAGATGTGTAAATCGGCGGTTGTACTTTACCATAACTATCGTGCATGGAAGTAAATGACTCCACCACCCTCGCATGCTTGCGTTAATGCTTACCCCTTTTGGATCGTTCATTGTTGTTGGTTCGGGTAGCTCTGTTACTGTGTGTTGATGAGTTCGAACCCTTCCCTTACCATGCATTCAACTCCATGGAACCAGTCGTGCGAGTTGAACCCAATGGCAAACAGGCCCTGTTAATGTTTGATAATGCCCGCCAAGATTTGGCAGACAGTGGATGGCTTACCTTTGTGGAACGTTTCGAGGGTTTTAACCTTTGCGTGGCTCGACAGTTTGCCATGACCTTCGATGGTTGTCGAGCCAAGGTCGGCGATGTACAATTGGAAATTGATGAACAGTTTATCAGTCTTGCTACGGGTTTACCTGCCACTGGACAACGATGGTCCAAGAATTGCAAAGTTGAGGAGGTCCCATGGACACTGCTCTTCCAGTCGCACAAAATCACCTCTTGTGATAGAGGTGTGCCCGTAACCATGCTTAAACAACGTTGGCACGATTTATTAATGTTAATCAAGCATTTTATAACCTTTGAAGGTCGATACGGGTTTGTGTTCCTACACCACCTGCGTTTGCTTATGGTTTTTATGGGATATCAGCTCAACATGCCCTATTATTTACATCGAAGCCTATTTAAAATGTCGAAGAAGTACAAAAGGCACCAGGCTAATAATAGCCTTTTTCATTATGGGTTGGTTAAGCTTATCGTTGTCTATCATTTGAGTCTGCACAGGGATTGTTGGAGCAATTTCGTTGCTCGGAATGGTTTCGAGGATTCGAATCCTACATAGGTCGACAAACTTGTGGTGAGTGAGGTCAAGGTTGTACCCCCAGTGCCTTACCATATCCTTCTGCCTAAACCCTCAGCCGAACCTCCTATAGACTTACCCCACACTGTGACTAAGAGTGTTGAGACTGATAAGCCTATGGGCTAAAATCCCAAGACGAACCTCACTACAAACACCAAAGGGAAAAAGAATGCATGTTTAATTTCACGAATGGCAAGAAATAAGCCAAAACCCCCTGTCGAGCCTAACCCTATTGTGTTGAGTGAGGACTCTGATTCGGAAGTGGAGCATTTCTTGGCTAGCGAATACCCCTATTCGCAAGGTTTGTGTGCCGAACCCTCGTATGAATTTGTGTCAAACCTACCCCCCTGCCTACAGGACGACCCTAAATACCCAGGCATTAAGTTGCCTTATGAAACCCTCGGTCATATGCCCAAATCCTCTCTTGTTCTGTCTAAAACTACAGTGTCACCCTGTGATCAATGCAATTCGTGGTTAGAGCGATACTATAATGATGTTCTGATTCTCCAGTCAAAGATTCAATATTTGGAAGATCAGATTGCAACCCTAACCAGTCAAAAGGCCAAGCTCCAAGTAGTGGATAAGAAACAAAAGACGACTGGCTCCATCTTGTTTAAAAATGTGGAATCAGCCACGGCTGTTGTAAATTCCAAGCTGGCGTAATTGAGAAGCCTCGTCGTCACACAGGTGAATTCAAAATTGCATTGGATTTGATGAGCAGTTAGAGGATATTTGAAATATTTTGGTTTCATTTTAGTTTCTTAGTTTAGTTGATCTTGGGAATACCTTCCCAGATTTTGTAAACAGTTTGATCACTGCCACAGGGAGGTTTTACCCTGTGGAGAAACTTATAAATACTCATTATTTTTGTAATAATAGGATCCTCATTCATGGGAGAACAAGGATATGGAATTTTAATACAGACTGAGACAGAATTTGATATTCTGCTACAGCTTTAGCTTTTCATAATATCAATATTTTGTTTTATGTTTATGTGTATCTATTTGCATTTGGTTAATGACTACTTTAGCTATCTTAGTCTTTTGCAAATGATATAATTTAATCAATATAATCCATATCTTATTTCTTCCGGTGTATAATAAAACATAGCAATTGTTTAATTCAGTTTGTGAATGACAGATTTCTCTTCTTCGTAAATTGAATTATTAAGTATAAGTTTTTGCATAACAGGTTTCCCTTATTGCAGAGATTTATAAATCATATAATTGTTATGATTTTTTATGTCTTGTTTGTCCTGTAAACAACTCAAAGAGCGGTGTAGCCTATCGTTTACGAGAAGCTTCTGGATTATCCAGTGCGAGTTTCCTTCCTCCGACCAGCTTTGAAGTCATCATACACAGGACAAATTTGGAGCGTTTCCAGGTCAGTTGGTCATTTGTTTGTTTGGTATATTTGTTAGTATTTTAGTTAATTAGTATATTAGATTGTTTAATTTGAGTAAGTTTTATTTCTTGTTTATAAAATTATAAAATCAAAAAAGAAATACTTTTCTCTGTCTTAGGGTAGATTGCAAATGAGTTTTCCAGGTTTTATTTAAATCTGTATTTTGTAGATATTGTATATTTTGTAAATAAGTTATATTCAGATAGTAGTTAGTATTAGTTTGTTTTATTTATTGTTAGTTGGTTAGTTTGTTTAATAGTTAGTTTTAATTAGATTAGTTAGTATTAGTTTGTTTTATTTATTGTTAGTTAGTTTTTTTGTTTTATTTGTTTTAGTTAGATTAGTTTAGTTTAGATTAGTTTTCTCTTTGATTTTCCTAGGACCTAAGATCGGCTAACGGAGCCGCTAAACCCGTCAGGGTGGTTCATTCCAAATGGATTGGGTTATTAGACAACCCCGGACCGGTTCCACTCTCTCAGTTGACGAACGTTCAGTTTCTCTCGTCAACAGCAGGTCATAAGATCCTAAATGGAGTATGTTTAAGGTTGATTGGAAGGGTAATCCACTCATAATGAGTTGGCATGTTGGTATGATCTCTGCTACTTTTGTTTTGGTTCTAGTGGATAGTTGTACCAGCCATGATTTAACATGTTTAACTTGTTGCAATTTACATTTCTCAATAGTTTGAGGGGAAACATAACTCAAATTAGAACTAGGGTCAATTAAAATGGAAACTAGATGGTTGAAAATCATACCTTCCATCTCCACCACTGAATCTTAGTGGTCGACTTGTCTATTATCCAAGGATACATAAATATGAAACATGCTCCTAGACGCATCATTGATTGTGGTATCCTCTTGGATGTTGTAGACCCTCCTATTGTTTTTTTTCCTATATGGGCAGTCTCTCAAAAAATGTTCCTCTCCACAACCCCAACATTTCAAGGGTTCTCTCTTTGTGTTATCAGTCTTACCTGAGGTTGCTCCAAAGGGTTTATTTCCACTCTAAGAGGGGGAATTTTGTTGGTGTACACTTTTAGTAGGAAGGCTCATATTAGAACCCTTCCCATAGGAATATTGAGGGTTTAAAACCCTTCTTCTTGAATACCAAATTAATTTTATTCTTCCATCCCTCGTGATATTCTATCTTATTCTTGAACTGCTTATAACAATACCTCACCTTTCGGATAGTTTATTCTAAGGTATTTGTCTCATCAAATTCAATTTTGTCCTATAAGGACTGAGTTAGTACACTGATAAATCGTTTCATATTTACCTTTTCATCTTTGTTGTAGGGAACATACCTTATCAGCTCAAGGAATTTATTGATATATTCCTCTATGGTGAGTTGTCCCAACTTGAGTTCATAAAACTCCTTGGTCTTGTCATCAAAGTATTTCTCTGAAAGGTGCTTCTTCTTGAATTATTTCTCAAATTGTTTCCATGACAAGTCCTTCTCATGGATTCCTTTCACATTCCTAAGGTCTTCCCACCAAATGGAGGCCTTTCCATTCAGGTTAAAAATGGCTATTCCAACCTTTAAATTTTCATAGTAGTCATGGACATTGAGGTACTTCTTCAAGCCAAGAATCCAAATTTTTTCTTCTTCCCCCTTCTTAATTTCTCCATCGAAAGTGGGTGGTTTGGATTTCTTGAAATCTTCAGGGTCATGACTCTTGGAATGTTTCCTCTTTTTTCCTCTCTTCTGGGAATGCAAACTAGTTGTGCTACTAGAAGATTCCTTGGAGTTGTCAGTTTCCTCACCATAGGATTCTTCCAATGAGTGTCTCTTGGATCCATGTGGGGCCTTTTTTAAGGTTAAGGTGCTCCTCCTTGTGTGGCCACTTTCAGGGCCATTCTTTCGTATCCCATGTGGACTCTGGGTTTTCTTCATATGATGTCTATCCACATGACTAGTTGTTGGTCCATGTTGCAAATGCCTTTGTATATCTGATAAGCTCTGTAGTAGAATTGCATTTATTTCAGTTTCCTTTTCTTGTTCTTTTATTAGCCTTTCATTTTAAGCCTTACAACTTTGTAATTTTTCCATGAGGTTTCTTACAGTTTCAGCCAAGTCTGGAGGGGTTTCCACAACCCTCCTTTCATCAGATTCTTCCTCTCTATTGTGGGATCTCTTCCCCAGTTAATGGTGTGTCACCATCCTTTATGTTGTAGTTTTCCTACGATCCACTGATTGTTTAAGTGTTGATAAAAATTTATTTGTTAGTTAATGATCCGCTATTTTTATGAACAACGCATAGTTCAAATTTTTCAAAACATATACAACAACAGAAAGTTTCATTCCTTCCTTCAGTAGAGGTTTAAACAAGCCTCTTAAGAATGGGGTAAGATAGGATGTCACCCTTAAACGTTCTCTAACAAGGTTTTTAAGCGACTCGTTCATGAGCCTAAGTAGGCCAAGTGTTGTAACCATTCTCTAATACCAATTTGTAACACACTTGACCCCTAAGTACCCTATTTAGGTATGGGGCATCAATTTGTTTTTTACTCAAATCCTCTCTCCAAGATGATTCACCCTCTTCTAATTTCCCGTATATTTCTAACGACTGTTACTAGGCTCTAGTTCTACCTCTGGTTTACAAGTTATGGCTTCCCGGAGTCCTTTAGGTGGTCATTGGTTGAGGGCCACGTGGTGCCCATGTGGGTCCATCTCATTCGTACCATTTCTAGGTTCCTACCTCCCGCAAGGAAGGTCCATCCACCATCCAATCCAATGACGAGACTAAATCCATATATAACACACAAGCTAGAGGAGAATTCAACATTCAATACTTCAACGCTGATCATCCATTTTCTTTTATGCACGCATGTCCTCTGGAGTCTTGAATTCCCAAATTTTTTAAGGAGCCTAGAATCCCTCCACGTGGCTCCGACCTTTGGGCCTTTCAAATTACTGATACAGGTGAATATCGGTGACCACCCACCTTTTCCAACTGGCTCAAAACAAGTTTTTGACAATTTTGGCAATTTACTATTTTTAGCAGTTTTAACTTGCAGGGCCATTTTGAGGGCCTAAATGAAGGTTTTTCGGGATCGAGCTTATCAATGATATCTATAGGAATTATTGAGCCCCCAAAATGAATCTCCTCGACGATACCTTTCCAATAGGATATCATACGCCTAAAATGGAGATCGTATGCAAACGTTACGACCCCGAGAAGTTGATGTACTAACCTACCCAGACGAGGCCCACATGACTTTTGGCGCTTCATCTCCTAGGGTTAGGTTTTTGGATTTCTAAGGTTTTTGGAATTCCTATTTATTGTAGAAAGGCCTTCATATCCTCATTGTAATCATCTTCTTTTTAATAATCACAACCATCACATCTCTTCTTAGAGATCAACCGCCACCATTCCAGCAAGCTTGTTTCCGCTGCATTTTACAGTTTCAGCTTATTTCCTTATTGAATAGAAAACCATTTTTACTGTATCTCTGTTATTTTGTGTTAAGAACCTGTTAATAATATGTAGTCATTTTTTTCTTCTCATAAAATCTGGATCAGTAGTATCAGAGCGGTCTTCTCCTTGTCGTCTTAATGCATGTCCCCAACGAGGTCGGAGTACAAAGAGTTGGGTATTGAGTTTGTTTCTCTTGAGGAAAAAATATCTTGCACACCCAAGCGACCTCTCATGGAAGGAGAAAATAATTATGGTGAGACATTATATCCTTTCAAACTATTGATTGAGGAATCCCTCACGCAACAAAGGAACGAGATGATGGATAGTTTCGCGCAAATCCTTCGGTGGCTACCAACATGCGACGCATCTTCTTCGAGTGGAGGCGCCACCCCCTTCAAGGTACAAGTAAAATTCGATATTCCTATATTTGAAGGTCAGATAGATGGAGATGTTGTAGACAAATGGTTGAATCTACTATAAGGGTATTTTTCTTTCCATAACTTTTTGAATAGAGAAAATATTACTTTTGTGCTCCTCAAAGTCGTTCCCCATGTCAAATATTGGTGGGAAACTTTCTGTGAGAAAAAGGAAATAGATGAACCCTCATTATTTAAAATCGCGACCACCTGGGAATCCTTGAGGGATGATATTAAGGAAAAATACTACCCTGTCGAAAGTTATGACGACTTGTATACCAAATGGACCACATTGCGGCAAGAAAGAGACCAAGCAGTGCCAGATTTCACAAATATCTTTCATACATTGTGCACCAATATGGGTATCAAAGATTCAGAGTGGCATCTGATGCTCAAGTATTGTGGTGCTCTACATAGATATATCCATACCAAAATGGAATTTTTGGACATCTCATCCTTGGGCGCGGCCTACCGATATGCCATCAAAATCGAGCAGAAGCTCAAACAAAAGATGCGGCAATTTGGGCCTAGGAACCCCTCACAAAATAAGCCAGGAAAGGGTGGCCCCAACCCACTGAACAAAGGACATAGAAAATATGGACAGTATTAGGACAACCAGTCCAAGCCACAAGCAAATAAGGACACTGGAAAGACAAATAAATATACTGGGAAGTGGTACGACTTCCATGAAGAGCCCTTGGAATAACACTGTTGATTGTCGCTCAAAGAAATCACTGGTGGTCGAAGTGAAAGCCTCGGAATCAGATGTGGGTTCAGACTTTGAGCTAGAACTAGAAATGGGAGGATGGATCATTGACATGGAATCCAATGCCACCATTGTTACCACCAAGATCCATCCTAGTGAACCAGATGAGCTAGAATAAGGAGAACACCTCTTCCATTCACAAATGTGGGTAAAAGGCACTCCACTGCACTTCATCGTGGATAGAGGTACCAAAAGAACCTCATCTCAGTAGAGGTCATCAAGTAGTTGTCCCTGCTGACAACACCGCACCCACAACCCTACACCACTAGATGGCTCCACCAAGGAATCGATCTCCGCGTCAGCCAAAAGTGTCGATTGTCGTATGACATCAAGCCCTTCAAAGACGAGGTATTGTGTGATGTTTCTCCTCTTGAAGTTTGTGATGTTATTTTGGGCCAACCTTATTTATGGAAGCATCATGTTGTATATGAGTCTAGGCCTCATAGTGTTATGTAATATACCATATCTATAAAGTATGCAGAACATAAATAAAATGCTAGAAATGGCAGATAAACAACAATACAACCAGAACAACACCACAATAACACATAAATGATATCAAAATAACACCAAAAAGAACACTTTGATTCTGAGAGAAATGTTCATGGGCCTCTTCGAGGGGGAAACCTCCAGTCAAGAAGAACCCTATTACAATAATATCCAAGATAGGGTTCTCATACCCTCGACTTCTATTTATACTAAATATGTTTATCAAAAGAAGCATCTAGAGGAAGATCCTTCTAGAAGCGGAAGCTTCTATTAGGTCTTCTTACATTCGACTTATTCTACTTTATTGCAATGCCTTATTAATATTGACATTTATTACATCTGAATATATTGTTCTACCTATGTGCGGGCTAGGTCCCTAACATGTCCTCCCCCTTAAAAACAACCTTGTCCTCAAGGCTTGAGATGTAGAAATTGTTGCAAAATGGTAGTTGGTTCCCAAGTGGCATCTGCTGGAGTTGTGTCTTTCCACTGGACTAACACTTCCTTAATGGTTCTCTGACGTAGGCGACGCTCACACTGGTCCAAAACTGCTTGTGGTTGTAGCCAAATGGATCCTTCTTTGTCTAACTCAGGAAGGTTGGTTTGAATTTGGCACTTAGTTCCAATCACCTTCTTTAAGAATGAAACATGAAAAAAAATATGTAGCTTAGAATGATTGGGCAAAGCTAATTGATAGGCCACCTGTCCCACACACTTGAGAACGGTATAAGGACCATAAAATTTGGGTGCTAGCTTCTGACAATGCTCGACCTTGAGGGAATTTTACTTGTAAGGTTATAGTCGAATAAACACATGATCCCCTTCTGCAAATTGACGTTCAGAGTGACCTTGATCTTCTTGTTGCTTCATGCGATTTTGTGTTAGGACCAAATTCTCTTTGAGGGTACGGAGAATATCTTCTCAAACTGTAAGTGTTTGTTCAACTGCCTGGACCTTCGAGACACTAGGTAAGTATGAGAGAACTTAAGGTGGATTTTGTCCATATACCGCTTCAAAAGGAGTCATGCGTGTAGTTGTATGGTATGAAGTGTTGTACCACCATTCAACTAGGGGTGACCATTGAACCCACTGATTTTGATTTTTTGAGGCAAAACACCTCAAATATGTTTCCAAACACTTGCTGACAACTTCAGTTTGACCATCAGTATGGGGATGATAAGTTGTGTTGAGATGCAATTGGGTGCCTTGTAGCTTGAACAGTTCTTGCCAAAAATTGTTGGTGAAAGTTGGGTCACGATCAGAAACAATAGAATGCGGCATGCCATGAAGCTTGAAGATTTGATCCATGAAAAGTTGAGCCACTGTGGATGTTGTAAATGGGTGTTGAAGAGCACAGAAATGAGCATACTTGGAAAGGTGATCAACAATCACCATGATAACTAATTTATTTCCCAATTTGGGTAAACTTGTAATAAAATCCATAGAGATATCTCTCCAAATAGCAGGGGGAATTGAAATAGGTTGTAGTGTGCCAGGAGATTTGACTATTTCTCCCTTGTTGCATTGACACACATCACATTTAGTGACAAAATTATGAACGTCTTGTTTCATACCATCCCAGAAAAAAAAATGTTTGACCTTGTCATAGGTTTTGGTAAACTTGGAGTGCCCAGTAGTGGGTGTAGCATGAAGCTCAGAAAGTATCGTGGATTTAAGTTGTGATTGTTTACTTAAATACAAATATCCTTTGAATCAAATCTCATCATGGAGCCAAGAGTACCATGTGGAAGCTGGAGCATTGGACTACAATTTTTGGATTAGATGTAAACTTTTGGGATCATGTAGCCATTCCTGGTGAATGGCTTGGACCCAATCTGGTATAATGAAGGAAAGAGAAAAAAGGGATCCTTCATCTTCATATTTTCGGGAAAGTTCATCTACAACCACATTGTATTTCCTTTATTGTAAATGATCTCATAATCATATCCAAAAATCTTAGTCACCCATTTTTGTTGCTCTGAGGAGGAAATGCATTGTTCCACAAAATACTTGAGGCTTTGATGGTCTGTCTTAATTTGGAAGTGTTTCCCCAATAGATAAGGGTGCCACATATCAACGACATGTAGAATATCCAACATTTCCTTTTCATAGATTGATTTGCCCAGATTTCATTTAGACAGTTGCTTGCTGGTAAAGGCCAAAGGTCGACCCTCTTGCATAAGGACAACACCAATTCCTTTCCCTGAAGCATCACATTCCAAGACAAAGGTCTTTGTGAAATCAGGAAGGACCAGGACTGGAGTGGTGCACATGGCCATCTTCAAGGTTTGAAAGGCTTGAGCAGCTGTTGGAGTCCAAGTGAAAGATTTCTTTTTTAGGAGTGCAGCGAGAGTTACTGCAATCTTTCCATAATTCTTAACAAACTTGTGATAATAACCTGTTAAGCCCAAAAATCCATGCAAGATTTTGAGAGTCTTTGGGTGAGGCCAGTCTTGCATAGATTCAATATTTTTAGGATCCACCCTGACACCGTCCTTTCCAACCAGATGACCCAAGTACTCGACTTCTAAGGCGCCAAAAGCACATTTAGACTGTTTCAGGAAAAGTTGGAGCTGAGAGAGTAGATGGAGAACTCGATCCACATGAGCAAGATGGTTTGTCCAGGTTTTTCTATAGATGAGGATTTCATCAAAGAAAACTAAGAAAAAATGATGGAGAAAAGGACGGAAGACATGATTCATGAGGCTTTGGAAGGTGGAGGGGGCATTACACAAGCCAAAGGGCATGACCAAAAACTCATAGTGGCCCTCATGATTTCTAAAGGAAGTCTTAGGAATGTCTACCTCTTTCATACGGATTTGGTGGTATCCAGAATGAAGATCAAGTTTAGTAAAGAATTGGGCACCACACAATTCATCCAAGAGGCCATCAATGACAAGAATGGTAAATTTTTCTTTAATGGTAAGTTTGTTGAGGGCATGGAAGTCAGGACACATTCGCCAAGAACCTTATTTCTTCAGGACCATAACCATAGGAGAAGAGTAGGGGCTTGTACTAGGGCAGATAACGCCTGTGTTAAGAGTTCCTAAACCATTTTCTCAATTTCATTTTTTTGGGAAAAGGGATGATGATACAGACGAATATTGGGAGGAAGGATTCCTGGTACAAGGGGAATGGAATGATCATGAACACCATGGGAAGGAGGGACTCCATGGGGAGTGGAAAAGACCAATTTATGTTTAAAAAGGATGGATTGGAGGTCTTGCGGCACTGAGGGTGTCTCTGTTGCTTGGATGGCATCGAGTTGGGAAATAACTCTAGAATGACCTTTTTTTAGCATCTTTTCCATGCGATAGGAACTAATGATCTCAGGTGAACCGATGGTGATGCCTTGGAACTTATGTTGGTGGCCCTCTTGGTTGAATTGCATGGTTAATTCCTTAAAATCCATGAGAATGGGACCCAAAGTCCTTAGCCATTCTTCACCCAACACAATGTCACAACCACCCATGTCGATAGCAAACATATGATATTTCAGGTGGTAGTGACCAATTTGGAGACACACATTTTGACAACGCCCTCCACATTTCATGGACCCACCATTGACAATCATGATTTGGAAATTATTGACTGCATGGATATAGCAATGAGTTTCTTGGGCAATGTGGCGATGAATAAAATTATGGGTGGCATGCTTCCACTATCAACCAGAATCATGACCTTCCTATGCTTGATGTAACATATTAGCTTGAGGGTTTGGGGAGCAGAGAAGCCAGTGAGAGCATTTAGGGAAATGACTGGTTCTACTTCAGGAGGGTCTGAGGGAGGGGTTATGTCAGTGGTTTTAGGTGACTTAGACACAAGGGGAGTTTCAACATCCTCTTCTGAAATATCCTCCGAGATGGCCATAAAAAAAAATTATTCCTTACACTTTTGGCCCGAAAAATATTTTTCATCACAATTATAACAAAGGCCTTTGATTTGGCATTCATCCATTTCAGCCCTGGTCAATTTTTGGATCTTTAGTGGAGCAAAGGGAGCAGTGGGATTTACTGGTTTAGTGTGAGGGATAAAGAAGGGTTTTCGGTTTTGAGAAGATACAACTTATTGTGCTTCTTTAGCTATTTTAGTAGCCTCCACCCAAATCGTAGGCCAAGCCATGAGGACATGGGCCCGAATCTCATCCTTGAGGCCATTGATAAAACATTCTCGGAAAAAGGCATCAAACATACCCTCTGTCTGAAAATACAGGAGCTCAAAAGAAGCTATAAAGTCTTCCACTGTTCCGGATTGTTTCAACTTTGTCAAACAACCTAAATGGTTGGTGTTAGTTTCAAATCATTCATAAATCTCTGCCACAAAGTGTGTCCAAGCAATATACCCTTGACGGGAAGTTTTTCTCCATTTCCACCATTGCCAACGTTCTTGATCTAGATGGAGAACACCATACCAGAGTTTGGCCAAGTCATCTGTAATGTTGTATAAAGAGAAATAATGTTCCATTTGGGTTACCCAACCAGTGGGATCCGAGCCATCAAATTTAGTCACATCCAATCGTGAAAGGCGTAGGTCACGTGGAAAGTGATGGTGTTGAAAGTTATGGGAATGAGGGGAATTTTCAGCTTCAGTATGTGGAGGTGGGTCATATAAAGGGCTATCTGCAGGGATATGCAGCTTGGTGTAGATCATCGAAATGACAGATTCAAGCTAGGTAGTCATGTCTTGTTTGATTTCCTCGATTGAGGACTGCATGGTTGTATTGATCGCGGCAACATTAGCACTGATTTTACGTCCCCAAGAGTTAGGTATTCAAGGGTTCTACAGACAAGGATTTTCCCTGTGGTATAGCTCTCTGATATACGTGTGGGGTCAAACAATAGTACTCGACCCAATATCTCAGGGCACTAACTAAGGAGGATAGATCGTGCCCTTAGCCGTATTACCCGACTACCCAGGTACTAGAGAGTATCTTCCTGAGTGGTGTTCTCGGTGGCACTATATCAATCAGGTGGTCGATTAGTTTATCTAAAGAGGGATTCAGGAAATCTAGGTCGATCTGTACACAGGTGTTGTCTGATGCGCTACCACTCGAAGGGGTACCAACATGGGTTACAAGGGTGGCCAACAGATGTGCGCTTAAGTACCACTTGTATTTCCTGCATGTAAGAATCCCTCAACCGCGGTTTTATGCATGTAACAAAAAATCTATGTGGCTTAGATACGTCAAAATACATCTCTACCCTGAAAAAAAAATTAGCCCAAAATTTTTGCCGAGGAAAGTGATCTGATACCACTTGTAATATACCAGATCTATAAATTATGCAGAACAGAAATAAAATTCTAGAAATGGGAGATAAACAACAATATAACTAGAACAACACCACAATAACACATAAATGATATCAAAATAACACCAGAAAGAACACTTTGATTCTGAGAGCAATGTTCACGGGCCTCTTCGAGGGGGAAACCTCCAGTCGAGCAGAGCTCTATTACAATAATATCCAAGCTAGGGTTCTCGTACCCTCGACTTCTATTTATACTAAATATGTCTATAAAAAGAAGCATTTAGAGGAAGATCCTTCTAGAAGCAAAAGCTTCTATTAGGTCTTCTTACATTTGACTTATTCTACTTTATTGCAAGGCCTTATTAATATTGACCTTTATTACATCCGAATATATTGTTCTAACTATGTGCGGGTGAGGTCCCTAATATGTTATTATTACTTTGAAAAGGAAATTGTACAAGATACTCGAGGCAGTCCCACCTAGTGCTATTTTCTTGATCTCTGCTAAGAAATGCAGGAAGGTCATCTCTCAGATGGGGAATTTTTTCTTTTTCATGATTCGCTCTCAGAATAAGCGAAATATCACAACCATATCCAAGGTCTCTATGGTTGACTTCTCCACACAGCATAAGCAAGTATATAAGGTCATGGAAGAATACTCAGATATCACCTTTGCACTTCCAGGTCAAGCACCCCATCGATCTGACCCCCGACGCACTGCTACCCAATGGGCCAGTCTATTGTCACTCTCTATTAGAGAATGAGGATATCAAGTGACATATCCAAGAACTGCTCCAAAAGGGGCACATACATCCTATCTCATCACCTTGCAGGAGCCCAATCATGTTGGTACAGAATAAAGATTGAACCTGACGACTCTGCATTGATTACCGGGCTCTGAATAAAATCACAGTCAAAAACTGGTACCCAATTCCCCGAATCAACGACCTCCTTGATCAAATCACGGGGGAAAAATACTTCAGTAAGATTGATCTGAAGTTTGGCTACCACCAGGTCCTGATAGAATAGACAGATGTATGGAAAACTGCCTTCATGTCAAAGGAAGGCATTTTTGAATGGTTGGTCATGCCCTTTGGTTTGAAAAATTCTCCATCCACTTTCATGAGGATGATGGATGATATCCTGCAACCATTCACCAATAATTTTGTAGTGGTGTATCTGGATGAAATCCTCATTTAAAACAAGACTTGGGATGAACACTTGCAGCATATTCAAAAAGTTTTGCACACCTTGCGGCAACACAAGCTATATGCCAACTTGGAAAAATTCTCCTTCGGCATGGACACGGTCCATTAATCGGGCTACATAATTGATCAACATGGCGTACATGTGGATCCAGCCAAGATCCAATTCATCCGTGACTGGCTAGCCCCAACCACACTCACTAAGATTCAGAGCTTCTTGGGCCTTGCCAATTTATACCGCAGGTTCGTGTTGGGATTCTCCCATATTGCATGGGCCCTCAACCAAATAACCAGGGGTGGTGGTAAGGAAAAATTTGTGTGGGGTTGGTCCCAACAATAAGAATTCAACGATTTGAAGTAGCGCTTGTGCTCAGCCCCAGTAGTTTCACTATTGGAATTGCAACAACCCTTTGAGATCAAGACAGATGCTTCAGACTATGTGGTGGGCGTCGTTCTCACTCAGCACGGCCACCCTGCAGCCTATCATAGTGAGACACTATCAGATGTTGTCCATAAGTACCTTACTTACGAAAAAGAAATGTACTCCATTGTGAAAACTTGACGCCAGTGGAGACATGAAATTCTTGGGAAGGAGATAGTCATCCACACTGATCATAAGCCATTGCAGTTCATGCAGACATAAGGAAAATTTCAGAATGATCTCCATCAAAAGTAGTCCACATACTTGCAACAATTCCACCTCAACATCAAGTATAAAACCAAAAGCACCAATCGCATCGCTTATTTCCTCAGCATACCACCATTCATGGCACTCACCACGATGCTAGACTCCTACGGCCATGGGACCTTTGGATGGCCCCAACTCTATGAGATAGACCCGGACTTTGCCACCACCTACCAAATGTTGGGTGCAAATGTAGTTGTCGATAATTTCCATCTCCAAGATGGGTTGTTGTGTCGTTTGGGCCACATCTGTGTTCCATCAAGCGAGTAAGCGAATATGATCTAGGAATCCCACTATATTCGGGAGGCAGGACACTTCGACGTCGAAACGATGGTGGCGATGCTACAAGAAACATTTCTACTAGCTGAAACTTTGAGAGGAGGTCAACAAGTATATCAGGTCCTGCACTGCCTACGCTATTGCCAAACCGACCACTAAGAAATAGGGTCTATACACCCCTCTTCCTACTCCTGACAGGCCATGGGAATCCATCTCAATGGACTACATTTCGGGCCTCCCATCCTCCAAGTAGGGAAATGACTGTGTTTTTGTGGTTGTTGATTGCTTTTCTAAGATGGAAATTATGGTTGCCTGCAAGAAGAACATCACAACAGAGGCCACTGCCAAGCTCTTCTTTGAACGAGTCTGGGTACATTTTGGAATCCCACAAACCATTGTCTCAGATCGAGACAGTCAATTTCTCAGCACATTCTGGTCGAGCCTCTTGTCACTGCTGGACACCAAGCTCACCAAATCCACGGCCTTCCACCCCTAGATAGATGGCCACACCAAGGTCATAAATCGAATGATTGTGAATATACTTCCCATGTATAATTCAAAGAACCCTTGCACATAGGATGAGAGCCTTCCCTATGTCCAACATAGCTACAACCAAGCCCTGCATAGCTCAACTGACCACAACCCATTTCAGGTGGGGTTGGGATTCCAACCATTGGGTCCCATAGATGTTACACTTCCCCTTCTAGTCACCTTGACTGACTCATCTCCTGCTCCAACTGAAGCTGAAAAATCCACCCGGTTCATTGAGCAGATCTAGCACATCCGCTAATAGGTTCAGGATATCCTACATAAGTCCAATGACAAGTACAAGAAGCACCATGATCAACATCAGGTGCCACATAAGTTTCAGGTGGGTGAAAAAGTTTGGTTGCACTTGCAGAAAGAACACCTTACAGGACCCCATCGAAAGATTCACCCACTCCTTTATGGGTTGTAAACCATCACCAAGGCCATGGGGGATAATGCTTTTGAGCTCAACATTCCTCCTTTCCTTGGCCCGCACCCAGTGTTCAACGTGGATCTCCTTCGCCCTAATTTACCACCATTATTGGACACCTCAGACGTAGCAGAGCAGCTGACACCAAAAGAGCTCAACCCCCACTACATACAATAGGAATCCAATGATCATATTGTGGACACATAGATCAAGGAAAATTCACAACAAAGGATCCAGCTTTATCAAGTCGTCAAAGTAGGGCAGCTCCTGCACCAAGGCAAGTAGCTCACCTAGGGCCAAATTCAGCAGAAATTTCCTCATATTATGGGGGATCTCAACACAATGGAGACCATTTCTTCCTAAGGAGGGAGGATCCAGGTGGATATCGGTGGCCACCCACCTTTTCCAACTATCTCAAAACAGTTTTCTGACAATTTTGGCAATTTACTATTTTTAACAGTTTTAACTTCTGGGGCCATTTTGAGGGCCTAAATGAATGTATCTCGAGATAGAGATTCTTAATTATAAACAAAGGCATGATTGATCCCCCAAAATTAATTTCCTCTATGATACCTTTCCAACGGGCTATCATATGCCTAAAATAGAGATTGTATGCAAAAGTTACGACCCCAGGAAGTTGATGTACTAACTTACCGAGATGGGGCCCACATGACTTTTGGCACTTCATCTCCTAGGGTTAGGTTTTTGGATGTACATGGTTTTTGGAATTCCTGTTTATTGTAAAAATTCCTTCGGAGCCTCATTTTAATCATCTTCTTGTGAATGATCGCAGAGGTCAGATCTCTTCTCAGAGATAAGTCGCCACCATTCCAGCAAGCTTGTTTCCGCTGCATTTTACAGTTTCAACTTATTTCCTTATTGAATAGAAAACAAGTTTTACTATATCTCTGTTATTTTGTGTTAAGCATGTGTTAATAATCTGTAATCATTTCCTTCTGCTCATAAAATCCATATCACTTACCCACGACACTGCATGTCAAATCCCTTAATTCTCGAAGTATCGGACTCCCGAAGGGTCCACCCTCGCACGTGGTGATGTACTAGATGCGAACACAAATATATGTGGTTCCTGCATAGTCTTCTCATCAAATGGACCAAGCAGTAAGTGCCAGGTGTGATACGGGGCAAGGTAGATATGACACATGGCCCCTTCATTGGGTGACACATGTCACACGTTAATGGGAGCGTAGGGTCTAAGAGACGTATGATTCTAGGTGACACGTGGCATGCCAGTCATGGGCCCACATCACCCTAGATGATGTCACTGTGCCACATCACTCCAGACTGATATCATTCCAAGCCCTTCAATATCACAATCAAGGTGTCTCCATGTAACCCCTAGATCGATGGCCTCTGTTACTTCGTAACTTTGGCATTTGGGGAATCTGTGGTGTGACTTCCTCCTTACTCCCGAAGTGTTAAACACCGGGATGACCATGGTCTAGATCTAATGGTCAGGGGAGATCCCCAAGGGTCCCTAAATATACGGTCCTCGTTACTTCGTATCTTTAGACTTCGGGAGTTTAAAAATCATGGTTTGTCCTCTCTCCCAAGGCAGGACTTTGTCGAAGTATTGTACACAGGTCCCTCCATTGTTTGATCATATGGTTAAGAGGGGTTCCAAACGGGTTCCCAATATCAATGGCCCGCATCACTTCGTTACTTCGGCGGGGATTTTTATGTTGTATCATATCCATTCTCCCATAATGGGACTTCATTGAAGTTACCTTGGTGTGGATCCAATGGCCAAGGGTCCTCCTGAATACCCTTGAATTGGTGGCTCGCATTACTTTGCGATAGGTAAATGCATCAAGGTTTAGCGGCAGGATAGGTCTATCTGTCCCGGATAAGGAAATGTCCAGGCGCCATTTAACCTTGTGGGTAACCACAACCATCAATTTCTTTTGGTCGGTTTATAAATGGTAGGGTTGAAATACTTTGGATCTCCAAACTCCTGAAGTTCCAAAACCATAAAGGCTTAACTCCTTTCAGGCCCAACGTAGGGTTCCCATACCTTGGTCACATGGGTCCTTTTAAATCTCTTGTGGGATACGCGCTAATTCCTTTAGTCATAAATGGGTTAAGGACACGGGTATGATCCCTCAGTCACATGGGTGAAATATCTAAAGGAGGTGTCCTCCTTCCATTGGGTTTGGACTTAGTATTACTGCCAAGGTAGATTCTAGGGGTCGGAAGGACTTGGACATTTTAATAAATCCTACCATGATCCTCTTGCAAACTTATGACCCACAACTCTCTAACTGCTAAGCTAAGGCAAGCAGATGACCATTCAAAATAATGAGTTCAGAGAGAGATAATACATATATATACCCTAAACATTTAACATGAAACTCAGTCATAAACATATAAATATATTCAATCACCATTTCCATTTCCAAACATAGAGTATGAAAGTACTTATCAGAAAATCAGAGCTCATGAAGCGATTGCTGAAAGGGGTGCTTGTTTCCACCCAACCATAGGCACAACCACTCCTGATGGATTTACTATTGGCCACCCCTGAGCTAGATCACGATGCTTTGAGAGATACTCTTTCTTCTTGCTCAATGACAGTCAGGGACATAGGTTACTCTCCTCCTCCCATAGGATCTTGGAAACTGTTTTTATCTATACCAAGAAAGGAGGTCTGCACGAGTACTTAC
>SNQJ01S0063051.1:7244-18469 GCA_010110895.2 Picea sitchensis | reverse complement strand
CTTCGTAGATCTGCTTGCTCTCTCTCCTGCCTCTGCCCACGAATTACCTCTATCTTTCCTTCCTCAACAAGTTTGCGTGGGTATGAATCCTCCGATCATGGTTGGGTCTTGCAGTCTTGTAGAGGGTTACTCTGCCCCATCTCCTCATTAACTCTTAAGGAGGACTCTTCCAACTACCACTCTAACTGGTAATTCATTTCTGGGTTAGAGAGTTGTTCTGGTTCTGAGCCATTAATTCTAGTAAGGTATTGGTTTGGTGGGGGGTTCATCTCAACCATTTCTGGTTCCCCTCACCATCTCTCTCATAGAATCCATGGTCTATCTTGGAACCGCTGCATTTTTAGCAGAGGTTTTCAAGCAGTTGGATTTTCTGACAACATCACCTACAGTGATACAACATTAGGTGGCTTTTCCAAGGACGAGATCTCCACGTCAGCCAACAATGTCACGTGTCCTACAATATCAATCCCTTCAAGGATGAGGTATTGTGTGATGTTTCCCCAGTGGAATTCTTGGATGTTATGTTAGGACAGCCATATATGTGGAAGCATAATGTGTTTTATGAGCTCTCGAACCATAGTGTTATTGTTACTCTAGGGGGTCAACTCTACATGATACTAGTGGTAGTTCTGACTATTGTCCTGGAAAAACAAGGTTGCAAAGTAATCTCTCATGCTGCAAAGTTTATCCTCTTCAAAATCTGATTAGAAGGTGAACTACATGAAAATGAAACCACTGTAGCCTTATCCCAAGACCTTTCTATCCAACAGAAGAAGATAAACAAGATTGTAGAAGAGCACCAAGATATTTGTACTGCACCTACAGGGGTGCCTCCACACTGCTCATTCAAGCAAGGTCATAATAGATCCCTTCATACTCTTCATGTTGCATATTCATTTATAGAGTCCTCCCACACTCATATCGAATCAGATCATGTAGCTAGATCGGTTGAACGGATCCAACCCCTCCAACAACAGGTTCCTAACAACCTTCGACAAGCTAAGTAGGATAAATTCTTTAACAAGGAAAGGTTCAGATTCAACAAAATCTTCCCCGAGAACTTGATGCAATGGATACCATTTCTTACTAAAGGGGGAGGAATGATCTATGTGGAAATCTATGGCCACCCACCTATTCCATTGGCTCGAAATACAATTATCCACCTTGGGAGTTTTTCTACATTTTTTCGGGTCCCAAACTTTTGGGGTCGTTTTGAGGCCCTAAACGATGTTTTTTTGACATTTGGGGGCCCAAGCGATGGCTAAAAGATTTGGGTTGGGCCCAGTCGAAATGCATTCCTCTTGGATAGACCTTTCCAAATGAGCTATTGTATGCACCAAACAAAGATTGTATCCAAAATTTATGCCCTCGAGAAGTTGACGTGTCAACTACCCCCATCAAGACCCGCAAACCTTTTGGCATTTCATCTTCCAGGATTAGGGTTTTAGATTTTCTTTATGTTAAAAAGGAATTTGGAGCCTCATTTTAAACACAATATTTTTGTGAATGAGTGTAGCCATCACATCTCTTCTTAGAGATAAGCTGCCACCATCCTAACAAGTCATTCACTCTGTAATTTTACAATTTCTGTACATTTCTCTCATTAATAAAAAATTGTGCATTACTGTATCTCTATGTTTATTGCAATATCTCTATAAATTTCATTGTTATATATTCTCCTTCATTTCATTTTCCAAAACAATCTGGATCATTGGTATTAGAGCAGGCTACTCATTTTCGTTTCTTAATGCATGACCTCGACAAGTTCAGGGTATAGAGGGTTGGGTCTCGAGCTAGTTTCCCTTGAGGAAAGCCACTCTCTCCATCCCAATCATCCTCCCATGGAAGAAGAAAAGAGAGACAATGAAGCAGAATATCCCATCAAGTTATTTCTCGTGGAAGCCCTCGTGCAACAGAGGAACGAGATGTTGGATAATTTTCCCCAGATCCTTCAACAATTGTCAGTAATAGCATGCACATCTTTGTCAAGCAGTCTCTTTGGAGATTCTTCCCTATTCAAGGTACAAGTTAATTTCTATATTCCAGTATTTGAAGATCAGATCGATACAGATGCTTTGGAAAAATGGTTAAATTTTCTAGAAGGTTATTTCTTTGTTCATAATTTTTTCGATAGAGAAAAGATCACCTTTACGCTCCTTAAGTGTCTCCCCCATGTCAAACATTGGTGGGAAACTTACAAGGAGAAAAATTCCATAGAGGAGTTTGGAATATTTGGGGTCGAGCCCACTTGGGATTTTTTTATGGATGCGGTCAAGGAATAATATTACCCTATTGGAAACTATGATGACCAATACATGAGATGGACCACATTGCATCAATAGTGGGGCAAAACAGTGCCAGAGTTCACAAATAATCTTCATACCTTGTGCACCAAACTGGGTATCAAAGACTCTGAGTGACATATGGTTCTGAAATACCGTGGGACTCTACACAAGTCCATCCAAACTAAAATGGAGTTTCTGGACATCTCATCACTGGGAGTCTCTTATTGATATGACATCAAAATTGAGCAGAAATTTCAGCAGCAGAACAAGCAGGAGTTTGGGTCTGCAAATCCACAACAACCAAAGTATGGTAAATACGGCTCTAAATCACATAATAAACAATCTCAAGATAACCATTTCAAGCCACATGAAAATAAGGGTAAAGGGAAGACAAAGAAGAACACTGGGAAGTGGTGTGACTTTCACAAAATCCCTTGGAACAACACTGCTAAATGTCGCTCAAAACACTCATTGGTGGTCAAGAAAAAGGACAAAGAGCCGAACCCTAACTCAAACTCTAATTCAAAAAACAATAAAAGGAGACAGATCATTAATGTAGATCCCACTATTACTATCACAACCACAACAATCCAACCAGAAGAACCATAGGATCCTGAGGAGGGGGAGCACCTCTACCGTTTAGAGATGTGGGTGAAGGGGACCCTGCTATATTTTATTGTTGATAGCAGAAGCCAAAAGAACCTCATATTAGAAAAGGTCATAAAGTAGTTGGATTTGCAGACAACACCACACCCGCAACCATACAACATCGGGTCGCTTTACCAGGGATGAGATCTCCACGTCAGCCAACGGTGTCGCCTATCCTTAGGCATCAAGCCCTTCAAGGATGAGGTAGTGTGTGATTTTTCCCCACTGGAAGTATGTGATTTTCTATTAGGAAAACCATATATGTGGAAGCGTCATGTTGTTTATGAGTCCCAGTCCCATATGGGCCTTTCAATGCTTGTTTTATGATTCCAAGAAAGAAAACTTAGGGGTTTTTCATGTTTAGAGAGTCTAAAAAACACTTAAATTAAACTCCAAAATGTCATTTTTCATAAAGTAGTTTGATGAGACCAAAAAATAGATAAACTATCGCTTGACATATGTGCTTTCTAATACTTTAATGAGCTTGAAAATAACAAGATCGCTCAGCAATCTTTTCATGTTTAGAAAGTCTGAAAAGAGCTTAAAGGGAACTCCAGAGGGTTCCTTTTTCGTATAACCTTTATGAGTCTGAAAAAGTGATAAAAGTATACTCGGTTACATTCTCATTGATTTACGAGCACGAGAAATAACAAAGACTAAGCTCAATATTGTTTTCATTTTTACTCAAGCTTAAAACAAAACAAAATTATGCTTGGGATAGATTTTATTTTTACAAAACCTTAAAACTAGCAAAACTTTTCTTGGACCTGGTTTCATTTTTACACAATCTTGAACTAGAGGAAATTATGCTTGAGGTAGGTGGTTTCATTTTTACACAAGCTTGAACCATAGAAAACTATGCTTGAGACTTCCCAACGCATAACACATGGATGGTTGGTACTTATCCCACAACTTAAGAAACTAGCAGCTTAATTTCAGCATGAATTCCAGAGGCTGTAATCATTTCCCCCCAAGCTTCGATTCGTCGAACAGCATAGGAGGATGAAAATAAGCTTCAAATAATATACGTAACAATGTACTTGACTCAATCAAAGAGGGGACAATCTCTTTCAGTTTTTAACGAGCTTGACACAGGAACAAGAACTATGCTCGCGAGTCCGGGTTCAATCCTTGAACCTCTGTTTCATTTTTAAACGAGCTTGACACATAAACAAGAATTATGCTCGTAAATCTAGGTTCAATCCCCAAAACTATGTTTCATTTTTTAACGAGCTTGACACATAAACAAGAACTATGCTCACAGCTGGTTTCATTTTTTAATGAGCTTGAAATCAGAAAACCATGCTCAAAGCTGGTTTCATTTTTTAATGATCTTGAAATTAGAAAACCATGCTCAAGGCTGGTGTTGGTCACTATAATTGTTTATTTAACTAAACAATCAAGTGCTACATGAATTTTCAACCCAGGGAAGTCTGTTATTTCAAAGGTAATCACGCACTATATATGCTCAATCTCAAAAGCAACCTAGAGTTGTAGTAAAAAAATATTAATCACACTTTGCCTTGAACAAACTGAAGTTCTAACTTGAATTAAAGGAAAGCAACCTACCTATTGCAGAGATCAAAGTTTAAAGAAATGATTAATTGAAGAATCATGGATTACATTAAAATAACAACAAGATGTTGCAACAAGAAAGACCAACTATTCTGCAACCAGAGAACATGACCCTATTCCCAAAGAAGGAATCTTCACCACCTGTTTCCGATCATCATACTTCATGAACTCATTGCTTAACTGGAATAATTGACACACACTGAAGGCTAACTATCTCTTAACAGAGAACAGGACCCTATTCCTGAAGCTGGAATCTTCATCACTTGTTTCTGATTAGCACACTTTCATGAACTCGTTAAAATAATTGGCATACACTGAAGGATAACTATCTCTAACAGAGAACAGGACCCCATTCCCGGAGCAGGAACCTTCAACACTTGTCCCTAATTATCAAGCTTTCATAAATCCACCAAGCAGGATTGCTAACTAGAATGATTAACAGTTACCCAAGCATGAATCACATGAAAACAATGTAACAATAGGTAAAGTAGAGTTTCAGCAAGATAGAGTTCAATAAAGTAGTGTTTCAGCAAAACAGAGTTCAGTAAAGTAGTGTTTCAGCAAAACAAAATTTAATCAAGACATGAATAGAAATAACACTAACACACTACAAAGCTAACAGGTGAATCTTGTGAAGAAGGTGGGCCCTCCCTTCTCATAAGATTCCCCTGAAACGAAAGGAACTAGNCTGAAGTGAAACACATCCCTCTCTGTAAAATCCTTTCTTAGCTAGAACCGAAGATCCTTTCTAATGATGATTTCCTCTTATTTAAAGAGGAGAATCCCCTCGATACAATTTGATCATCACATTACATTTGCACATCTGAATCCTATTCTTAGTCGGATCCGATTTCTATACTAGAATAGGATATCTTAGTCTCTCGTAACAGAATGCTATTACAAGTGCTGAGTGAGGTGTTGTTGTTGCGGCTGGAGTAACATCTTCTTTATTTGTCTTCTTGTTACTGTTGTTGTATGTTGTTTTAACATCGCAAATCGCGGGTTTTTTCAGCCACGGGATTTGCGTTGACTGTTTAAACAACTTGGTCTCAGGCAACAGTGAATGCTAGCTCAAGGTGGGGCTGTTGTGGTCAATGTAACAATTTTGTGTTGTTGTTTCAGCATCGTAGACCACGGAGGGTGTAACAGCTTCTTCTGGTGAGTTGTTGTTTCAGCATCATTGACCACGAACTGTGTAACAGCTTCTTCTGTGTGAGTTGTTGTTTCAGCATCGTTGACCATGGACTGTGTAACAGCTTCTTCTGTGTGAGTTGTTGTTTCAGCATCATTGACCACGGACTGTGTAACAGCTTCTTCTGTGTGAGTTGTTGTTTCAGCCACAGGGTTTGCGTGCTTTAACTGTTTCAGCAATAGGCCTCAATGCTAATCTGCAGTTCAAATTGTTTCAACACTTATACATTTCTGATCAATGGTTAAGTAAGACAGTAATGTAAAATTATATGCAAAACATATTAAACATATAGTAAAGAGAAGAGATGTTGTATACCTTTAGAAAGATAGGGTAAGGTGATAATATGAGTTTAAATATGAGTGAACAAGGGTGTAAAGGTAGCAAAAAGTGTGAGTAAAAAGGTACATTGTATGGTCCTAACATCCCCCCCAACTTAAGATGTTGCATGTCCTCAGGCAACTTCACTCTGAATCAGAATCTGAATACCAACTCTGAGTGTGCAAGTTACTCAAGCAGTAGTTGTGGAAGGTGATGTATGTCGGAGCTCTGAACCCTTGAACGCGTTGTAACCTTTGCCAAGTTGTTGTTTCGACCTTCTTGGGCAGCTTATAATGGATTTTATATTTCTCTGTTGGCATCCAGAGGATAGGAAAATGGAACTGGTACCCTATCTAGCTTTCAGCACATTGCTGAACAAACTTGATGTAGCTAGGTACCCTGGAGATTTCTATCTCAAGATTAGTGGGGCTAAAAGGATTGTGTTCCCGTCTTTTCTCAGTAGATTGTTGCCAAAACATGTTATTTGCCTGTAGGGAAGCAATCTCTGTTGATTTAATGAAATGTTGACACTCCTAAAACACTGATGTCTGTAATTTTTGAATGTGTTGAGTCATCCTTGGTTTCTTTAAAAACTGATAATACTCTGTGACAAAGGTGGCAACATTTTGTGGTTTTGGCCTTATCCAGAGAAGGTGATTATCCTCATTGTGCTTGGCAGCTAGGAAGTCATCCTGCCATATAACATGATTGTTAAGGAAGGAGGTGAGTGCCCTAATCTGGATGTCACCAACAAGAGGATTAAGGTTAAGCTGTTGATTCTCAGGGATGGCCTCATTATGAAAATATGCCTCACAGAGGAGGTGTTGATCCATAGTAGAGGCTTCTGCAAAGGTTTTAATAAAATCTGTTGGATTTAGTACTGCATGGGGTCTACCTTCTTTGACTGATTTGATCTGAAACCATGTAAGTCGTTCCATGAGGAATAGAGAGTAATTGCAGGATGGTTTCCTTGCAGCCAATAGCTTTTGTGCCAAGTCAAATGTCAGGAGCAATCTGCCTTTTAGCTCTTTATTCTGTTTCTTAAGGGAACGAGATTCCTGGAGTGTTTGCTCCAAAGATTCCCAATTTGAGTAGATATGATTTATCCAGATTTGTCTGTGTTCCTGCAGGCTTTTGGCCTGTGTAACAACAGACTCTTTTTTCCATTTATGTATTATTGCCTGCTCATCCCATGGCTAAATTTGTGTTTCAGTGTTGCAAGTAATAGGCTGAGATAGGGTCTGATTGGCTTGTTCCACAAAGGTGTGGGTATTGATCTGGCTGAAAGGGGAAAATTCATCAATAGGCAATGTTTGTACAGCTTTATTAACAAAATCAGATTTGACATTTGTTGTAGGCCAGGGTTCAGTCTTAATCTTGGAAGGTCCTGTTGATTCTTGTGTAACAGCAGGGTGTTCTTCTTTGACTGCAAAAGTCGAAGGTCCAGGGGAAGCTCCTAGAATTGGAATTTGAGTTACTTTGTAGCCTTCGTAATAGTAGATGTCCCCGCATTAACTGCACATATATTCTCTACACAGATTCTCTGTTGTACTTCCCTCTGACATGGTCGTTATGCGAGCTAGGGTGTACAAATTAAGTTCTTTCTCATAGGCTTCCTTTGCTGTGGCTAGCTCTTGCTTGTAGGCTTCCAGTTCAGACTTTAGGAACTCATTTTATTGTAAGACAGAGGCCATTGTTGGTTCTGGTTGAGGGGTGACTGGTTCTTGTGTAGCAGTCACAACCTCACTAGTTGGTTCTTGTGTAGCAGCTACAGGATCGCCAGCTGATGTTTCAGCTTCTTGATGTAAAGAAAGTAATGTTGCAGCTCCCTGGGCATCTGATTCCTGTGTCTCAATAACAATATCAACAGCTGGTTCTTGTGTTTCAGCTGTAGTTGGTTCTTGTGTGACAGCTATAGTTGGTTCTTGTGTTTCAGCCACTGAATGAGTAGTTGGTTCTTGTGTTTCAGCTACTAAATGGGTAGTTGGTTCTTGTGTTTCAGCTACTAAATGAGTAGCTGGTTCTTGTGTTTCAGTTACTGAATGAGTAGTTGGTTCTTGTTTTTCAGCTACTGGGTTTGAAACGGATGATGTCGCAACATACTGGGTGTCTGGTTCTTTTGTTTCAGTGCCCGTGGGTGGAATAGGTAAAGATTCTGGAATTTGGGATGTAAGAGGTGTACGAGGTATTAGTCGGATGGGTTGGGGCTCTAGGGCAGTGGCAGTAGTGGCTACCCTTGTTGAGGTCCTTATTCATTTTCTTTGTAAAAAGGGCGGAAAGAAAAGAATTTGCTTTCGTTTACGTGGGGGTTTTTCCTCAATGATGGGACATGGAGAATTGTCTGGTTCAGAATCATCGCTAAGAATATGAACGGCAAGAGTGGATGATTCTGGTAAAGTGTGGGGCGGGCTTGGTATGGTAGGGGGGTTAATTGGATTGATTGGGTCTGTAGGCGGACTGTTAGGTATTTCTGGAGAATCTGGAGGGTTTTGTGGTTGTTGTTCCTGCAGATTTTCAAGAATTTTAGCAGCTTCTTGGGGATCTATGGGTGGATTGTTTAGTGGGGGGTTTTGTTGAGAAAAACCCTTTTGGATAAGAAATTGAAAGAGACGGTGATGGGTGAGTGAAAGGGTGGGATCTTTAGCCTTTTTACAGTAGTGCGACATATTTTTAAGACAACCGAGCAAATAATAAGGAATGTTCACCAATCTATCATGCCGTAAATGGGACAACATGAAAAAATCATGTTGGTAGACTACCTGATATCGGCCTTCGCAGGTAAGGTAGTGTTTGACGAATTTTGCAACTTACGGCCATGGAGGCGGCAACGAGCTGAGTCGGACACCCCGACCTTTAGGTTCAATTTGTTCTCCTGGCAAGAGGAAATCTTGTTGGGAATTTAGGATGATATGTTTGCGGTTGAACATGCGAATGCCATTGGTAGGGAGACCCGAAACCTGCGCTATATCCTCTTCTGTAACTGAAGTCCGAACCCCTTGAACAATGGAATGGTCTTCCTGGATATTTTGAGCAAATTGGAGAACCTATTGTTGATGAAATCCCTGGAGCCTGTGAAAATAACCGAGCCATCCTGCCTGCAAAAAAAATTGATAGGCCTCTAGATACAGTTCTAACAGGGTTGTCATGGCGGGTTCGTACCGTATAACAGAGCCCCCCATAGCTAACATCTTAGTAAAATACATCGTCAAAGAGTCGAGTAACAACTTCTATGCAGAGTGAGTTTTTCGGGTGAAAGCATGCAAATGGTGGTGAAATAAATGAAAGGATGGTAAAAAGGGAATGACGGTGGTTGATACGTGTGAAATGATGGTATAAAAGTTTGATATTTCCTCCCCTCCCTTCAAGTGCGGCTAATAATGATTTTACATGAGTGGTAATAATGAGTTGGAATCTTCTCATTAACTATAGCTTAATTGTTTTTACATAAAATTTACATACCTCGCCTTTACCTTTTGATTCGTACTTCGAACAAAATATAATGCCTGTCCATAATAGTTCTGCAGTGGCTGTGGCGGAGACTTTTTGATTTATTAGATGAATTGTATCAAGGATTTGTTGACTGGAAGGACAAAATGTAGTATGAGAGTGCAAAGGCTTATTTGACAGAGAATGCTAAAAAGTTGGTGTTTCAGCAACAAAAAGAAGGGTGAAACAATTGTTGAACGGTGTTGTTTCGTCAATGGAAACTGTGAAGAATTGTTGGACTGTAGTGTTTCGGCAATGGGGAGAAGGCGAAAGGTTGTTGACAGTGGTGTTTCAGCAATGGGAAAAATGGTGAAAGTTTGTTGAACAGTGGTGTTTCAGCAATGGGGAAGATGGCGAAAAATTGCTGACAGTGGTGTTTCGACGATGGGGAAGATGGTGAAAAGTTGCTGACAATGGTGTTTCAGTAATGAAGAAAGGATGTGAAATATGGCTGAATAATGGTGTTTAAGCAGTGGGAAAAGTCAAAAAGTTGTTGAACAGTGGTGTTTCAACAATGAAGAAATAGCAAAGAGTTGTTGAACAGTGGTGTTTCAACAATGGGAAAGCTTGCCTCTTCTTGAAGTAGGATCGTCCTTTATTAGTAGGCCTGTGCTTTGATCGGGAATCTACAAAAATCGATTGTAACATGGTATTTCTTGACAGGGATTATTAGTAAACGAAATCTAATCTAATACTAAATAAATTTAAATTAAAAAGAATTAATTGCAATGAGGGGTAGGAACCCCCTCTAAAAAGAAGTAATGAGAGTCTGCCACACATGTGGCCTTAAAGTCTTCTTTGGAAATAGGGCGCTAGTACAGACAGAGTCGATGACCATTTACAAGTAACGGTGTTTTAGATTCATCGATTGTGAGAAGCCTTACTGTTCCATTGGGGAAAACAGTGTTTACTTCGTAGGGTCCAAGCCATCTTGTATGTAGTTTCCCTTGAAATTCTTTAAACTGAGAGTCGTACAGTAGGGCCCAATTACCTTTTTGGAATTGCTTATGCTTGATAGTTTTGTCATGCCATTTTGATCTTTGTTGTTGAATCATAGTTGTTTGATGAATGGCATCTAGTATTTTTTCATCCAATTCATTAAGCTGTTGCAACATAGCTGTTTGTGCATCGTTCAAATCAAGGTTGATAGCTGAAGCGGTCCTTAAGGTTTTGATTTCAAATTCCACAGGAAAGACAACACTCTTTCCATAAACTAATTCATAGGGAGAGAATCCTGTAGTATTTCTCCAGGTAGTTATGTAGGCCCATAATGCTTCAGAGAGTCTGTGAGACCAATCCTTTTTGTTTTCCTTCACTTTTTTTGTGAGAATGGCCTATATTATTTTATTTGTGCTTTCCACCTGTCCATTGGCTTGGGGGTGGTATACTGTAGTCATTCTATGCTAAATATGATATTTTTGAAGGGTGGCTTTAAAACCATGAGAAGTGAAAGGAGATCCTCCATCTGTAACTAATTCTCTTGGCACTCCAAATCTGATGAAGATGTCTTCAAATAAGAAATATATAACTGCTTCTTCGGTTTCTCTATGGAGTGCTTTAGCTTCCACCCATTTGGTCATATAGTCTGTGTAGACCACTATGTAAACTTTTTGATTGGATGGGGAGTTAATGGGTCCTACAAAGTCTAAGGCCCATCTTTCAAATGGTTCAAGTACTATTTGGGGGTTTAATGGAATTTCATATCTATGATTAGGTTGGCC
>SNQJ01S0063050.1:11358-40960 GCA_010110895.2 Picea sitchensis | reverse complement strand
AACCTTTATGATATCCTTGCTGGAGTTTCCTAGCCTGTTGTTCAAGCTTCAATCCTTCACACAATTCTTTCACTAATTCTCCAATGAATCTTGCTTAACCTTGTTTGCTTAACCTTTTCCATGAGAATTCCCTCAATATATAGGAGATAATGAATTAGTTAATTGGATAAGAATGATCCCAAAATATCAGGGAATCCAATACTAGGATAACCATTCGAATGTCATCTCATCCTTCTAGAATATTCCCTTCTAGAAGCATCGAGAATTCATATTTTTCCTTACTTTAGAAAGAGTTCGCACCCTAGCAGTTCAACACAGTGCAAACTTCTCGCACCCTGGCTTAAGGCAACCTGCGAGAATCATTCATTCTCACAGAAAAATATACTAGTGGCCTGCGAACAATCTTCAAAAATGAGTTTTCTGGAAGAAATGAAAATAACTTTTTCTCAGGAGAAAGTTCTTATGAAGAGACTGAGTACACCATCAATAATACATCATCATGATAACCAAAATCATGGGTAACAAGAGGAAAAGTTGTACATAAAGAAGAGTCAGTGAAGCAGAGGAAGAATTTTGAACAGAGGCAAGGGAATTTCCCATGACAAGGCACAAAATCCCAAAGGTGACACTGAGAAACCACATAGTCACTCTGAAAGAGGAGGAAGTTCCTGAGAAAGACAGAGTGGTGGAAGAAATTATTTTCCTCGAGGAATAGGAATAGGAAGAGGTAGAGGAGGAGAGGTGAAGTGTTATGCATGTGGAAAGGTAGGACACATGTCTTGGGAATGTCCAGAGAGGAAGAAAGAAGGAGGTGAAGCTCACATTTTGGAAGCGCAGAAGAGAAATGTTGAGGAAGAAGGTGTAGAATATGGAAGATCTCTAATGATGAAGAAGGTTCTCCTAAAGTTGGAGCTAGAGGTTGAAAATCCAGTTCAAAGGAATAGTTTGTTCATGACAACTTTCAAGAATAAATACAGAGTATGCAAGGTGATAATTGACAGTGGGGGCACTGATAACTTAGTATCCACAGAGATGGTGGAGAAACTAGAGCTAGAGACAACTACACATCCAATTCTGTATAAGGTCTCATGGCTGCAGAAAGGTCATCAAGTAATGGTAACTAAACAATGCCTTGTTTAAATTAAAATAGGAGGATATAGAGATGAGATTTTGTGTGATGTGATTCTCATGGATGTATGTCATGTTTTGTTGGGGATAACATGGTAGTATAATAGAAATGTCATTCATGATGGGAGGAGAAATACTTATACTTTGGAGAAAAATGGTAAGACACGCATGTTGTTTCCAATAGAGCAAACGAAGGTAAAGGAAGAAGCCAACACATGTATACTTCTCATGACTAGGAAGGAACTCCTGAGTGAAGTTAAGAAGGAACAGGTGTTGTAGCTTGTTGTGGTAAGGAAACTCAGAGTCATCCTTACAAGTACTTCTATGGATGATCTGCCTGAGGAAGTTCAGTACTTGTTAGAGAATTTTGTTGACATAGTATTGGATGAGTTTCCAAGCTCATTTTCACCTATCAGGAGTATCATCCATCACATTGATTTAATACCGGGAGTAATTCTTCCGAATAAATCAGCGTATAGATTGACACCTCAAGAGAATGAGGAGGTAAAGAGACAAGTCCAGGATTTTATGGACAAAGGTTTGGTCAGATAAAACTTGAGTCCATGTGTCGTACCAACTTTGTTAAGTCCAAAAAACTATGGAGGATGGAGAATGTGTACACACTCAAGATCCATAAACAAGATCACCATTATGTACAGATTTCCATTTCCAAGGATGGATGACTTAATGGATTTCTTAAGTGGAGTGAACCATTTTTCAAAGATAGATTTGAAAAGTGTATATCACCATATAAGGATGAGAGAAGGTGATGAGTGGAAAACATCCTTCAAGACAAACGAAGGGTTATGCCATTTGGCTTAACAAATTGACGCAGGTGAGAACCCACGACCACACCCCCGTCACGCTCCCCTGCTCACAGAATCGATAAAAAATCTCTTTCACTGAACCGAAGTGGCTCTTTAGATTTCTGAGTGGAATTCAAACACCTGATCCACAGGCCCTTTCCCTTTACTGCACGGTCTTCTACTCTTTACCATGACCTTTTCCCGATTCAATATCAGGGTTTGGGCTTTTGTACTTCCTGATGTCGAGAGTCACAGTCCTCTCGATTCCCCGATCACCGATGGGACAAATTTGTCGACACGACCCTTTTCCTCAGCCCCTCCTATCTATGCTGTCAGTCCACATGGACTGACTTCATATGACCACAGTCATAGGTTCCTATCGGGGTTTCGGGCTTTGCTATGTCGAAATACATTCGCCCATGGGACTGGCGATTCCTCGAATCTCGATGCGCCCCTTCATGCGTTAGCTCTCCTAGCTAGCTCTTGGACAATATGAACATTATCCCCATGACCATAGTCTTGTCTCCTGTCGGGGCTACAGGGTTTCAAATTTCAAAGAGCATTTGCTCATGGGATTCCCGATTCCTCGAATCCCGACTCTCTAATCTGCTGACAGCTGGCCCCTCATGATGGAACTATCCTCCTCCTCTGTTATGATGACAGTTGGATCCCACTCATTGGGGTATCGCGTTTCACGATTTCAAAGTGCATAAATAACTTGTCACCGGGATCACTGATATCCCGATGACTCAATCCCCGATCAACGACTTCTTGTCGGGACTTTCTCGATGACACTGATCGTTTCCACGCATCCTTCCAGATGGACGGTCTCGATTTATCTGGGATTTCAAGACTTTTAGTGTCTGAACTCCTTCGTCCTCAGGAACTCTGATTTTGCGATGGTCAATATCCCAACTCGCTCCAGATTTCTAACACCTGTCTCCCCAAACGGACGGCTCAAATTATGAGTCAGGGTTTCCACTATGGACTTACCCGATCTCCTGTCCATGAGAATGCTGATATCCCAATGTGCCAAAGAACCAACAGGCACTCGATCTCCACCACGTGCCTCTTCTAATGAACGGTCTAGATCCTCCTGGTGTTTCGAGACTTGCAATGTCTCAATCCTCACGACCTCGAGAATCCCGATTTCCCGAGTGTCGATATCCCAAAGGCTCCACCTCTTGTCGGGATTTTTCCTCCTGTCTATGAGGACTTAACTCCCTCACAACTTCTGTAGATCCGACGGCTATCGGTGATCCTGAACCAGATCTAATGGCTCAGATCCATTCCTCCTTGTGTGCTCCTCCTCCAGAAGCTAAACTTTACGCATCTTCTCCCGATCCAACGATTGACGGGATTTCTTAATGAGATATGACGGCTGTCGATCTCCTCCTCTGTGCGCTTCTCCTGAGGTCCTCCTGGACGTCGAAATCAATGGTCTAGATCTCTTCTCCTACCGATCTAAAGGTTGCAGCTGCTCCTCAGAAGCTTATGCGCGCTTTCTTCCCAACCTTGGGAAAAATTCACGTTCTCAAAGGCCTCGACCTTTATTTCTCTTCTCTCTGCGAACTCCTTCACCTTGAGCTTCGCTACGTGTATATAATCATTGACCCTCCTGAGCTTTGGTTACTCTGAAATCCTCCAAAGAGTTCTTCAGTCTTTGCACTCCTTGCAGTTACGACCTCATGCGTAAAAGAACTCGCCCTCCTAAGATTCTCAACCACTCAGACCCCTAAGGGATTTTGTCTTCAGCTTCCTTCTCCCTCAGGTGGGGAATATTTAGATGCTCTCTTGGCTTCTTTTGCTCCAGCAACCTCTGGCTTAGCTTTCAGGGTGTTCAGTAACCCTGAGAAGGTACCCTCAGTGGACCCTTCCTCTAACTTCAGAACTCAAAGAGTTCTTTTCTCCTCTGGGCCTATTTGAACGCTTACTCGATGCCCTCCTGGCAGAGTATCCTTCCACAGAACATTCAGCAGTTCTGTCTCCTTTCGTTCACTCCTTGCACTTGCTCGATACCCTCCTGGCAGAGCTCTACAGAACCCTCAAATGATTATGTTCTCTTCTTCCTGAAATTCTCAACAGAATTCCTTCCTCTGTGCACTCCTTGCACTGGCTCAATGCCCACCTGGCAGAGCTTTACAGAACTCCTCAGAGCTTCTGTCTCCTTCTTCAACTCTTAGCAGAGTTCTTCCAATTACACCTTGTGCCTGTTCTCAATGCCCACCTGGAAAAGCTCTACAGAATTCACAATAGAATTCTGTCTGCAACTATGTCTCTCATACACAGCCTTGCCTCCAAGGTATTCAGCAACCTTGAGGTATTCCTCCTGAGTTGTTGACTTCAGTCCTTGTGTCGCAGCACGTCTTTGTCTGAACCCGCAGTGTTCAGAAGTGCAACCTCTGTGCACGGCTCTCAGAACCCGCAGTGTTTTGTCACACCCTCATGGCGTGAAGCCTCAAAGACCTTCAACCCTGAAATCAACCATACTCTCTCTTAAACATACAACCACAGTATACATTTACAGAATAAAAGGACACTCACAGACATCCATACAATACAGAACTCATGCAGGAAAACCTGCTTCTGATTATATTAAAAATGACAAATGCCTGTTTGTACAAGGTGTTTTTCGATCTCTCTTTGGCTCTACTCTTCTCTGCTCTACATGCAGATCCTCACACAACTACCACACCTCTCAAAATGAGATGTCCCAATATCTTTTTCCTAAGGGGGCTCTTAGAGCACTTCCCTCCAGATTCACCTACTCTATTCAATTACATTAAATGGTTTTCTAGTCTATCATCTAGATCTAGATCTCAGTTGATATAGCATTAAAGCCGATCTACCTAATGCATGCACAAAGGCACGACTTCTATGGCTCACTAGCCTACACATTTAATTACATTCATTTTCAAATTTTAAATGAGGTTGTGCCTCTCTTTAATGCGCAATTTTGCTTTTGCGAACGTGGCTGGATGGCTGACGTGGAGAGATGCTCCTGCATCAAACTCCTCAGCTGCAAAACCACGAGATCCTACTCATGCGCTTCCCCTCTAAGCTCTTGGAAATCCTCTTGGATCCCAAACAAATATCTGGAGCTTTCCATCTGCTCCATTCGGCTGTCGTTGTTTCTTCAGTTGCGTTACTGCTGCTTCCTTTTTGCCCAGCCTCTCCTCGCTGGTAGTCTGCACTGACCTCAACATCAGCTCCATGATTTCCTCTATCACTACATCCAGCTGATCCAATGGTTGGGCCTATTCTTGCAGTCTCCTCAGTCGCAAAAACATTTGGCACATGGGTAGATCATCATGGCCCCCCATGCCTTCCCCTTCATCTTCATCTTTGGCCTCAAGTTGCCACTCTACTGCAGACTTCAGTATTGCAGTCTCCCTTTGACTGACTTGTTGTTCAGTCACCTTCCCTGATAGCTCAACTTCTATCAGTTCTCTTGCTGGTCCTGGATTGTTCAGCCAATCCTCCAGCGTTTCTAGCTCCATCTCCCATGGAGTGATAAATTTATCTGGATTCTCTTCAGTTTCCTTCGCTACTAGCTTCAGTGCTACATCTTCTTTCTTTTCAGCTCCTTGGATGAAGTCATTGAGACATTCCTCAGAATGCTCATTTTCTTCTTCTGCTTGGGAAACTCCTAAATTCTGCTCCAATTCCTCCTTGGCAGTCATCATCCGCTGAGACTATTCTGTTGTTGCACCATCTGCAACACCGATTTATGCCTCCTTCTGGGCACATGGTAGGAATACTCCAATTCCCCCAATCATCAGAATATTTCTCATATCTTCCTCCCCTGTCAGCTGCATCCGCTGATCTAAATCCATCTCTGAATTTATGAGACCCTCAGACAGTCTCATCTGCTCGATCAGCTCCTCGGGCTAATTCAAATTCACCTGCTCATCCCTGCCCACCTGGCAATATGGGATATCCCCACTACCCTCCTGGTAGACTATGAGATCAACCGATCCCATCTTCATTGGAAACCCCTGCTGAGTTGAACTCTCCTCTGAGTCCACAAGACCTTCATATGGTCTCAAATTTTCATCTCTTCCCACCTCGCAGTCTGAGATGCTTCCGCTGCCCTCCTGGCAGTCTTCGAGATCCCACAGCGATCTCATTTCATTTCCCAGCTGGCAATGTGAAATTCCCTGGCTGTCCTCCTGACAGTCCGTGAGATCCTCAACTGATCTCAACTCATTGCCAACCTAGAAAACTGGAATTTCTTCTCTGCCCTCCTGGCAGTCCTTGAGATCCTTAGCTGATCCCAATTCATCCTCTTCATCATCGAGACCTCTCCCAGTCTCTGGCTCAAAGACATAAATCATCTTTTTCTCTGTAACCCTGAGGTTTTCAGCATACCTCAACCATCTCTTTAACATCCTGCGCTGCCCTCTGACCATCAACTCCTTAACTGGGCATATTTTTGTTGCCTTCTTCATAGGCAATTCATGCATCCATCTCAACCTCCTATCCTGCCGCATCCGCAGTTTGAACTTCTCTATGTCTGCCTTTAATTCATAGAGCTCTCTATCCCTTTCCTTCTCCATTTCTACAAGCCTTTATGCCTTTCTTTTCTTCCTATGGCCTTCAGTAGTTGTCTTGATGTGTCTATCTACCTCCCTGGCAGATATTTTGATGTCACTCTGCATCTTGAGTGTGTCCAGCTTCATTCTTACAGTCTTGCTGACTATCTTCTCGACTGTTGCCTACCTGCAAACAATCGTCACAAAGTCCTCCAATGCTCTGTCTTCTCCTTGCCTCCTCTGTCTGCAGTATACAAATAGAATCCTACTCTGATACCACTTGACAAAGGTGAGAACCCACGACCACACCCCTGTCGCGCTCCCCTGCTCACAGGATCGATAAAAAATCCCTTTCACTGAGCCGAAGCGTCTCTTTAGATTCCTGAGTGGAATCCCTGTCAAACACCCGATCCACAGGTCCTTTCCCTTTATTGCACGGTCTTCTACTCTTTACCGTGACCTTTTCCCATTTCAATATCGGGGTTTGGGGTTTCGTACTTCCTGAGGTCGAGAGTCACAGTCCTCTCGATTCCCTGATCACCGATGGGACAAATTTTCCAACGCGACCCTTTTCCTCAGCCCCTCCTATCTGTGCTGCTAGTCCACATGGCTTGCCTTCATATGACCACAATCATAGGTTCCTATCGGGGTTTCGGTCTTTCCTATGTCGAAATACATTCGCCCATGGGACTCGCGTTTCCTCGAATCCCGACTCGCCCCTTCATGCGTTAGCTCTCCTAGCTAGCTCTTGGCCAATATGACCATTATCCCCATGACCATAGTCCTGTCTCCCGTCGGGGCTACAGGGTTTCAAATGTCAAAGAGAATTTTCTCATGGGATTCCTGATTCCTCGAATCCCGACTCTCTAATCTGCTGACAGCTGGCCCCTCACAATGGCACTGTCCTCCTCCTCTGCTGTGATGATAGTTGGCTCCCACTCATCGAGGTATCACATTTCACGATTTCAAAGTGCATAAATAACTTGTCACTGGGATCACTGATATCTTGATGAATCAATCCCCGATCAACGACTTCTTGTCGGGACTTTCCCGATGACATTGATCCCTGCCACGCGTCCTTCCAGATGGACGGTCCCGATTTCTTTGGGATTTTGAGACTTTCAGTGTCCCAACTCCTTCATCCTCAGGAACTCCGATTTCTCGATGGTCAATATCCCGACTCGCTCCATATTTCTGACACATGTTTCCCCAAATGGACGACTCAGATTATGAGTCGGGGTTTCCACTATGGACTTACATGATCTCCTGTCAACGGGAATGCCGATATCCTGATGCGCCAAAATATCGATGGGCACTCGATCTCCACCACGTGCCTCTGCTAATGGACAGTCCAGATCCTCCCGGTGTTTCGAGACTTGCGATGTCTCAATCCTCACGACCTCGAGAATCTTGATTTCCAGAGTGTCGATATAACGATGGCTCCACCTCTTGTCGGTATTTTTCCTCCTGTATACGAGGACTTAACTCCCTCACAACTTCTGCAGATCCGACGGCTGTCGATGATCCTGAACCAGATCTAATGGCTCAGATCCATTCCTCCTTGTGTGCTCCTCCTCCAAAGGCTAAACTTTACGCATCTTCTCCTGATCCAATGGTTGACGGGATTTTTGAATGAGATCCAACGGCTGTCGATCTCCCCCTCTGTGCGCTTCTCCTGAGCTCCTCCTGGACGTAGAAATCAACGGTCCATATCTCTTCTCCTACCAATCTAATGGCTGCAACTGATCCTCCAGAGCTTCTACGTGATTTCTTCCCAACCTTGGGAGAAATTCACATTTTCAAAGGCCTCGACCTTTGTTTCTCTTCTCTCTGCGAACTCCTTCACCTTGAGCTTCACTGCACATATATAATCGCTGACCCTCCTGAGCTTTGGTTACTCTGAACTCCTCCAAAGAGTTCTTCAGTCTCTGCACTCCTTGCAGTTACGACCTCGTGCATAAAAGAACTCTCCCTCCTGAGCTTCTCAACCACTCAGACCCCTAAGGGATTTTGTCTTAAGCTTCCTTCTCCCTCAGATGGGGAATGTTTAGATGCCCTCCTAGCTCCTTTTGCTCCAGCAACCTCTGGCTTAGCTTTCAGGGTGTTCAATAACCCTGAGAAGGTTCCCTCAGTGGACCCTTCCTCTAACTTCATAACTCAAAGAGTTCTTTTCTCCTCTGGGCCTGTCTGCACGCTTACTCGATGCCCTCCTGGCAGAGTATCCTTCCATAGAATGTTCAGCAGTTCTGTCTCCTTTCCTGCACTCCTTGCACTTGCTCGATACCCTCCTGGAAGAACTCTAGAGAACCCTCAATGATTATGTTCTCTTGTTCCTGAAATTCTCAACAGAAGTCCTTCCTCTGTGCACTCCTTGCACTGGCTCAATGCCCACCTGGCAGAGCTTTACAGAACTCCTCAGAGCTTCTGTCTCCTTCTTCAACTCTCAGCAGAGTTCTTCCAACTACACCTTGTGCCTGTGCTCAATGCCCAACTGGAAAAGATCTACAGAATTCATAGCATAAGTCTGTCTGCAACTGTGTCTCTCATATACAACCTTGCCTCCAAGGTATTCAACAACCTTGAGGTCTTCCTCCTAAGTTGTTGACTTCAGTCCTTGTGCCACAACACATCTTTGTCTGAACCCGCAATGTTCAAAAGTGCAACCTCTGTGCACGGCTCTCAAAACCCACAGCGTTCTGTCACACCCTCCTGGCGTGAAGCCTCAAAGACATTCAACCCTGAAATCAACCATACTCTCTCTTAAACATACAACCACAATATACATTTACAGAATAAAAGGACACTCACAGACATCCATACAATACAGAACTCATGCAAGAAAAACTACTTCTGATTATATTAAAAATGTCAAATGCCTGTTTGTACAAGGTGTTTTTCGAGGTCTCTCTGGCTCTACTCTTCTCTTCTCTACATGCAGATCCTCGCACAACTACCACACCTCTCAAAATGAGATATCCCAATCTCTTTTTCCTGAGGGGGCTCTTAGAGCGCTTCCCTCCAGATTCACCTACTCTATTCAATTACATTAAATGGTTGTCTAGTCTAGCATCTGGATCTAGATCTCAGCCGATCTACCTAACGCCTGCACAAAGGCACGACTTCTATGGCTCACCATCCTACACATTTAATTACATTCATTTTCAAATTATAAATGAGGTTGTGCCTCTCTTTAATGTGTGATTTTTCTTTCACGGACGTGGCTAGCTGGTTGGGTGGCTGACATGGAGAGATGCTCTTGCATCAAACTCCTCAGCTGCAAAATCATGAGCTCCTGCTCATGCGCTTCCCCTCTAAGCTCTTGGAAATCCTCCTGGATCCCAAACAAATATCTGGAGCTTTCCATATGCTCCATTCGTTTGTTTTTGTTGCTTCTATTGCGCTGTTGCTGCTTCCTTTTTGCCCAGCCTCTCCTCGTTGGCAGTCTGCATTGACCTCAACATTAGCTCCATGATTTCCTCGATCACTACATCCAGCTGCTCCAATGGCTGGGCCTATTCTTGCAGTCTGCTCATCCGCAAATATTTTTGTCACATGGGCAGATCATCATGGCCCCCGATGCCTTCCCCTTCATCTTCATCTTTGGCCTCAAGTTGCCACTCTGTTGTAGACATCAGTCCTGCAGTCTACCTTTGACTGAATTGTTGTTCAATCACCTTCCTTGACAGCTCAACTTCTGTCAGTTCTCTTGTTGGTCCTGGATTGTTCATCCAATCCTCCAGCATTTCTAGATCCATCTCCCATGGAGTGATAACTTTATCTGGCTGCTCTTCGGTTTCCTTCACTGCTAGCTTCAGTGCTACAACTTCTTTATTTTCAGCTCCCTGGCCGAAGTCATTGAGCCATTCCTCAGAACACTCATTTTCTTCTTCTGCTTGGGCATATCCTAAAGTCTACACCAATTCCTCCTTGACAGTCATCATCCGCTGAGACTATTCTGTTGTTGCACCATCTGCAACACCGATTTCTGCCTCCTCCTGGGCACATGGTAGGAATACTCCAATTCCCCCAATCATCAGAATATTTCTCATATCTTCCTCCCCTGTCAGCTGCATCCACTGATCTAAATCCATCTCTGAATTTATGAGACCGTCATACAGTCTCATCTGCTTGGTCAGCTCCTCGGGCTGATTCAAATTCACCTGCTCATCCCTGCCCACCTGGCAATATGGGATGTCCCTGCTGCCCTCCTGGTAGACTATGAGATCAACCGCTCCCATCTTCATCAGCAACCCCTACTGAATTGAACTCTCCTCTGAGTCCACGATACCTTCAAATGGTCTCAAATTTTCATCTCTGCCCACATGGTAGTCTAAGATGCTTTCGTTGCCCTCCTGGCAGTCTTCGAGATCCCACAGTGATCTCATTTCATTACCTAGCTGGCAATGTGAAATTCCCTGGCTGTCCTCCTGACAGTCCATGAGATCCTCAGCTGATCTCAACTCGTTGCACACCTAGAAAACTGGAATTTCTTCTCTACCCTCCTAGAAGTCCTTGAGATCCTCAGCTGATCCCAATTAATCCTCTTCATCATCGAGACCTCTCCCAGTCTCTGGCTCACAGACATAAATCATCTTTTCCTCTGTGGCCCTGAGGTTTTTAGCATACCTCAACCATCTCTTTAACAGCCTGCGCTTCCCTCTGACCATCAACTACTTGACTAGCCATTTTGTTGTTGCCTTCTTCATAGGCAATTCACGCATCTATCTCAACCTCCTATCCTGCCACATCCGCAATTTGAACTTCTCTATGTCTGCCTTTAATTCATAGAGCTCTCTATCCCTTTCCTTCTCCATTTCTGCAAGCCTTTCTGCCTTGCTTTTCTTCCTATGGCCTTCAGTATCCATCTTGCTGTGTCTATCTACCTCCCTGACAGATCTGCTGATGTCACTCTACATCTTGAGTGTGTCCAGCTTCATCCTTACAGTCTTTTTGACTGTCTTCTCGACTGCTGCCTACCTGCAAACAATCATCACAGAGTCCTCCAATGCTCTGTCTTCTCCTTTCCTCCTCTATCTACAGTATACAAATAGAATCCCGCTCTAATACACTTGACGCAGGTGAGAACCCACTACCACACCCCCGTCGCCCTCCTCTGCTCACAGGATCGATAAAAAATCCCTTTCACTGAGCCGAAGCGGCTCTTTAGATTCCTGAGTGGAATTCCTGTCAAACACCCGATCCACAAGTCCTTTCCATTTACTGCACAGTCTTCTACTCTTTACCGTGACCTTTTCCCGATTCAATATCGGGCTTTGGGGTTTCGTACTTCCTAATGTTGATAGTCACAGTCCTCTCGATTCCTCGATCACTGATGGGACAAATTTGTCGATGCAACCCTTTTCCTCAACCCCTCCTATCTGTGTTGCTATTCCACATGGCCTACCTTCATATTACCACAGTCATAGGTTCCTATCGGGGTTTCGGGCTTTTCTATGTCGAAATACATTCACCCACAGGACTCGTGATTCCTCAAATCCCGACGTGCCCCTTCACACATTATCTCTCCTAGATAGCTCCTGGCCAATATGACCATTATCCCCATGACCATAGTCATGTCTGCCATCGGGGCTACGGGGTTTCAAATGTCAAAGAGCATTTTCTCATGGGATTCTTGATTCCTCGAATCCCGACTCTCTAATCTGCTGACAGCTGGCCCCTCACGATGGCACTGTCCTCCTCCTCTACTGTGATGACAGTTGGCTCCCACTCATCAGGGTATCGTGTTTTGCGATTTCAAAGTGCATAAATAACTTTTCACTGGGATCACCGATATCCCGATGACTCAATCCCTGATCAACGACTTCTTGTCAGGACTTTCCCGATGACACTGATCGCGGCCACGTGTCCTTCCAGATGGACAGTACCGATTTCTCCGGGATTTTGAGACTTTCAGTGTCCCAACTCCTTCGTGCTCTGGAACTCTGATTTCCCGATGGTCAATATCCCAACTCGCTCCGGATTTCTGACACCTATCTCCCCAAACGGACGGCTCAGATTATGAGTCGAGGTTTCCACTATGGACTTGCCTGATCTCCTGTCCACGAGAATGTCGATATCCTGATGCACCAGAGTACTGAAGGGCACTCGATCTCCGCCATGTGCCTCTGCTAACGGACGGTCTATATCCTCTCGGTGTTTCGAGACTTGCGATGTCTCAATCCTCACAAGCTCGAGAATCCCGATTTCTCGAGTGTCGATATCCTGATGGCTCCAACTCTTGTCGGGATTTTTCCTCCTGTCTACAAGGAATTAACTCCCTCACAACTTCTGCAGATATGACGGCTGTCGATGATCCTGAACCAGATCTAATTGCTCAAATCCATTCCTCCTTGTGCGCTCCTCCTCCAGAGGCTAAAATTTACGCATCTTCTCCCGATCCAACGGTTGACGGGATTTCTGAATGAGATATGACAGATGTCAATCTCCCCCTCTGTGCACTTCTCCTGAGCTCCTCCTGGATGTAGAAATCAACGGTCCATATCTCTTCTCCTACCGATGTAATGGTTGCAGCTGCTCCTCCAGAGATTCTGTGCACTTTCTTCCCAACCTTGGGAGAAATTCACATTCTCAAAGGCCTCGACCTTTGTTTCTCGTCTCTCTGCGAACTCCTTCACCTTGAGCTTCATTGTGCGTATATAATTGTTGACCCTCCTGAGATTTGGTTACTCTGAACTCCTCCAAAGAGTTCTTCTGTCTCTGCACTCCTTGCAGTTACAACCTCGTGCGTAAAATAACTCTCCCTCCTGAGCTTCTCAACCACTCAGACCCCTAAGGGATTTTGTCTTCAGCTTCCTTCTCCCTCAGATGGGGAATGTTTAGATGCCCTCCTGGTTCCTTTTGCTCCAGCAACCTCTGGCTTATCTTTCAGGGTGTTCAGTAACCCTGAGAAGGTTCCCTCAGCGGACCCTTCCTCTAACTTTAGAACTCAAAGAGTTATTTTCTCCTCTGGGCCTGTCTACACGCTTACTCGATTCCCTCCTGGCAGAGTATCCTTCCACAGAACATTCAGAAGTTATGTCTCATTTCATGCACTCCTTGCACTTGCTCGATACCCTCCTAGCAGAGCTCTACAGAACCCTCAATGATTATGTTCTCTTCTTCCTGAGATTATCAATAGAAGTCCTTCCTCTGTGCACTCCTTGCACTGGCTCAATGCCCACCTGGCAGAGCTTCTGTCTCCTTCTTCAACTCTCAGCAGAGTTCTTCCAACTACACCTTGTGCCTGTGCTCAATGCCCACCTGGCAGAGCTCTACAGAATTCACAGCAGAATTCTGTCTGCAACTGTGCCTCTCATACACAGCCTTGCCTCCAAGGTATTCAGCAACCTTGAGGTCTTCCTCCTAAGTTGTTGACTTCAGTCCTTGTGCCACAGCACATCTTTGTCTGAACCTACAGTGTTCAGAAGTGCAACCTCTGTGCACGGCTCTCAAAACCTGCAGCGTTCTGTCACACCCTCCTGGTGTGAAGCCTCAAAGACCTTCAACCCTAAAATCAACCATACTCTCTCTTAAACATACAAAGACATCATACATTTACAGAATAAAAGGACACTCACAGACATCCATACAATACAAAACTCATGCAGGAAAAACTGCTTCTGATTATATTAAAAATGACAAATGCCTGTTTGTACAAGGTGTTTTTCAAGCTCTCTCTCTCTCTACTCTTCTCTTCTCTACATGCAAATCCTCACACAACTACCACACCTCTCAAAATGAGATATCCCAATATCTTTTTACTGAGGGGGATCTTAGAGCACTTCCCTCCAGATTCACCTACTCTATTCAATTACATTAAATGGTTGTCTAGTCTAGCATCTGGATCTATATCTCAGCTGATCTAGCATTAAATCCGATCTACCTAACGCTTGCACAAAGGCGGCTTCTATGGCTCACCAGCCTATGCATTTAATTACATTCATTTTCAAATTTTAAATGAGGTTGTGCCTCTCTTTAATGCGCGATTTTTCCTTCGCGGACGTGGCTAGCTGGCTTGCTGGCTGACGTGGAGAGATGCTCCTGCATCATAAATTACCTAAGTACTTTTATGAGGTTGATGAATGAGGTATTGAAAGATTTTATTGGTAAGTTTTTTACGGTATATCTGGATGATATACTAGTCTTCAGTAAAACTGAAGAAGAGTATCTTAGGCACTTGACATTAGTGATGAGGAGGTTACAGTGGGAGAAACTGCTGATAAATTTAAAGAAATCCTCTTTTATGAAAACATAACTCATTTACTTTGGTTTTGTGATCTCTTCAAATGGATTGAAGATGGATCCCGAGAAGGTGATAGAAATCAGAGAATGGCCTTCACCAAGGAGTATATTTGAGGTGAGAAGCTTCCATGGATTAGTGAGTTTCTATCGGAAGTTCATTAGAAATTTCAGTGAGATCGATGCACAGATGATGGATACAGTGAAGAAAAGACACAAGTCTTTTAAGTGGAAATAAGAAGTCAAGAAAAGCTTCAATATATTAAAGGAGAAGATAACAGAACAACCAATTCTAGTTTTTCCAGAATTCGGGAAGACATTTCAAGTAAGATGTGATGCGAGTGAAGTTGCAATTGGATCATTCTTGAGCCAAAATAATAGGCATGTTTAATATTTCAGTGAGAATCTGAATGAAACTAAGAGAAAGTACACCACATATGATAAAGAGTTTTATGCCATAATTCATGCCTTAAAGAAATGGAGGCACTACCTTGTTCCAAAAGAGTTTTTTTTCTATAGCAATAATCAGGCTTTACAATTTATTACTAGAAAGGAGAAGTTGAATCAAACACATACTTAGTGGATAGAGTTTATGCAAAATTTCACTTTTTTCATTAAACACATTTATGGTAATTCTTACAAGGTTGTTGATGCATTGAGCTGGAGATGTTTGATTCTACAGGAATTTCGAGTGAAAACCTTAGGGTTTGAACACCTTAAGGAGATGTATCGTGATGATCTAGATGGGTTGTTATTGGAAAGAATACATGATTCAAGATGGGTTGTTGTTCAAAGGTTGTTAGTTGTGCATACCAAAATGCTCGATGAGAGAGAATCTGTTGAAGGAAAATCATAGTGGAGGTCTAGCCGAACATTTCGTCCATGACAAAACATTTGCACAGTTGAAAAGTGTGTATTATTGGCCAGGTATGAGGGAAAAAGTGAATAAATTTGTGAACAGATGTAAGATTTGTCAGTATGCAACGAGAAAGAGACAGAATCCTGGATTGTATCAACCATTTCCTATTCCAGAGAGGCCTTGGGATGCAATAAGCATGGATTTCATGTTGGGATTGCCAAGGACACAAAGAGGAAGTGATTACATATTTGTGGTAGTTGATAGATTTTCAAATATGGCACACGTTATCCCATGCCAGAAGACCAGTGATTCAACGCACGTTGCTAATTTGTTTTTCAAGGAAGTTGTGAGACTTCATGGGTTTCCCAGGAGTATTGTCTCAGATAGAGATACTAAATTTGTTGGTCATTTCTTGAGAACATTATGGAAGAAACTGTGAATGGAACTATCCTTTAGTTCTGCATATCACCCCGAAATGAATGGACAGACTGAGGTGGTGAATCAAAGTTTAAGGGATTTGCTGAGAAGTTTGGTCACCGAACATCATAGCCAGTGGGATCAAATTCTAGCACAAGCAGAGTTTTCATGCAATGACTCAGTAAACAGAAGTATCGGAAGGTGTCCATTTCAGATAATGTATGGAATGAATCCAAGAGGAGTATCAGAGTTGATAGGTCTGGAGTAGAATGAATCCAGAAGAATTGGAGCAGAAGACTTCGCTGCAGAAATGCAGAATCATCATAATCATATTAAAGAACAGTTGTAGAGCAGCAGTAAAGAATACAAGCGTAGAGTTGATCATCATAAGAGAAAAATTCAGTTTGAAGTTGGAGATCAAGTTCTAGCACATCTCAGGAAGGAAAGGTTCCCAAGAGGAACATATAACAAGTTGAATTTGATGAATATATGTTGTCCCTTGACCAAGTTTTGAGGATCCTTGGTTAGGTTTGACCTACTTTTGGGACTTCGACAGGCTATCGAAGGTGGAGCACAAGTCAAAGCAGATATCGCAGGATCTCGACCCATTTTTAGGGCCTTTTGGGTATTGGGCTTATGTAACGGGTATGGGGATGTCGACCCATGGGTTTACCCATGTTTAGGTCCGATTTTGTAATGTATAAATAGATTTCTAGGCGAGGTAGGAAGTAGCTCAATACCTTGCTAAGTGCTAGGGAAAGGGGACATCTATGTGATGCTAAGTGAAAGTGGTAATTGTAATTTCTTTGTGTATATTGTGTAAGACTTGCAGAGATAAGTGCAGATGATCGTAAGACACTATGAAAGGATTTGTGCTCGGGGAAGGAGGATCTAGCAATGTGCACAGATCTCATGTCCTCTGTGGAGTAAGATTTCAAGATTATGTGCATGTAGAAGATTGATAGAAGACAATAAAGAGAAGAAGAGTTGGTGGACGTAGCCCCAGGCTTGGGGTGAACCACGTATATCATGTGTTGCTATGATTTGTGCGATGTATTGATATGTTTATGTGTTTACTTTCTTAAGTTCTTTGACATATATGAATGATAGATATATTTTTTAATGCTTTGTGGTTAATAATATGGATGAATGCTAGATCTAACCTATGTGAATTTTCTTAGTTCTTGAATATGCTAGATCTAGGTGAAAAATGCAGTGCTCTGTAATTAGGGTTTTATCTACGAAGTAGATATTGGTTAAATATTGATGAAATGTAACTGCTAAGTGCTTTGTTAAGGTGATGTAATCACATATCGATGTCCCAGCTAAGGTTGTAGACATCTAACTCCTGCAACCACCCCTGCTTCTACCTCGAGTGAGACTTCATCTACTTTGCAGGTGTTGCTGAAAGGGCTGGTAGTTAGGGTTTTGTTGGTATGTTGTTGTAGCGTTGAACCATGGGTCTTCCCCTATGCCAACAAATGGTTATGTTGCCGGGACTTGAAACTGTGATTGTTGGGAACTAAATAAAAGAAAGCTCTGTGCGTAGATATGTTTCTTTAGTGCAAAGTAGTCTAATTAACTTATGAATCTCTGTGATAAGAAGAAAAGTCAGATCTGAAGAAAAGAGGTAAGATCTTAAGGATTTGTGCTTTGTTAAAGGTGAGAACAATGAAAAGTTTTGATTGAAAAAGTAAGATAAGTGCAATTTTTTGTTTCAAAAGTATTGATCTAGGTGTGTTTGATAAATTTTGTCCTAGCTTGAAGAGTAGGGAACAACTATATGAAAGAAGGTTTGATATGAGTAGATCTGATAGAAATAATGAAAGATATGTTATTCATATGCATAGAAAGAATGTTTGGACTAACAAATGGATGCAGGAACCTAGAAGGAATTTTTTGTAGGTTAGCTACTATGTTCCTAGTGCGTAGTACAGGAAAGGTTGGGGATTATTTCAAAGAAAAATAAGATTAACTCTTTGTTATAATTGCATAAGATCGGGACATCTTGCTAAGGAATGCCCTGGTGGAAGACCTAGTTGTCTTTGCTGTCAAGCTATGGATCATGAAGTTTTGGATTTCCCTAGAATGATTGATAAGGTTGAAAGAATGAATATGAGACAAGAAAACCCTGAGGAAGATCAAGAAGCTAATACCACGACAGAACCCCAGAAATAATCAGAGACTGTATTACTGCAAATGAAAGAAACCCTGAATGATCACCGAAATATCAACTTATCAGAGATATTCAAAGAAAAAGAGTGCATAGAAACAAGAATAGGAGACTTCGACATAGACTATGTTCTAGATGAAGAAACACATGTGAATATTATGATAGAAAGAACTTTGGAAATTTTAGGAAAGCCTGCTATGATTCCTTCATTAGGAGGAATAGGATTATTTAGAGGAAAGTTGATAACCCTATGTGGAAGACTCACCCAGATAGTTATGAGTGCTCATGGAACTACGACAAAGGAAGATTTTGAGGTTGTTAAACTTATTGAGAACAACGCCCCATTTGTTATGTTATTAGGAAAACCCTAGATTGAGAGAAATTAGTATAGAAGAAAATAAGAGGAAGTATTAGAACAAAAGAAGAAAGAATTAAAAGATTTCATGACTAGGAGGATAGCGCACTTGATTGAAGAACAGGAGAACAAATCAAAGTTATTTAAAACCAAAAACTTGGATGTTGAAGTTGAACAAACACAAGAAGATTCACGGAAGAACGGAGCACCTATCCTAGACAGAGAAGAAGTATTGCCCTTGAACCCTATGAAATAATCTCAACAGTGCAAAGTTAATATACCAAAAGGAGATAAGAATCAGAATGGAAAGAAGAATATCAAGGTGAATATCACCAGGAAGAAGGATAGAAAACTCAGTAAGAAGAGAGTGAAGATAGAAAAGTTACAAAAGGTCCCAGAGGGGACTTCGCAGAGGGAAGGTTTGAAAAAATGGAACTTCGTCGGGATATCATAACAAAAAAACATGGCACTTCGCCATCATGGGGAAATATAGTCGTTGAAAGAATTATAACCATTAGCCTGACACCCCAAATAGTTAGAACTGCAGTTATGACCAGAAATCTCGCCATAGAACCATTGGGACTGCGTCGTAAAAGACAGACCTGTATTGATGAAGGCCTCTTGTCCATTGGAGAAGAATCGTTACATCGTTGTCTACTTATTCCATTGATTGTTGCACCGAGAACACTTTTTCGAATTGTATCCAAGCCAACAAGAGAGCTCATTGCTATCGCACTGTGTTTATTGAGATCGACACCTGTTCCATTTATTTGAGCATTCATTCATCCACCTAAGTTATCTGATCTGAGTGTGTATGTCGGATGAGCTCAGTGTCACAGATAAATTCATCGAAGAAGTTCTAATCGACCTTATGGAAGAGAGAGTGATGTCCATAGGATTTCAAGCTTCATCGACACGAGGAGTGCAAGCCTCCCTGTCAACTTCTCGTGGATACAGACCATCCCGCGTTGCAGATGAGAAAATAAACAAGTACAGAGATGACTTAGAAAATATGAAGTTAATCCCGTCTGTTCTACCTGACTACATCCTGCCTCTAGCCAGTGCGGTTAATTGTGACAGTGTCCCAAGGGACTTCAACTACACAGTTGTCACAGTGTACCTCCCGAAGGGGATACACGCAGTCAGACCGCAATTAGAGAGGATTCCAACCCTAAAGATCAGTGACTATAATATAGGGGACTGCAATACCTATGACATTCTCACGCCTCACAATTACTTGACTAAGATGAAGGGAAAGAGATATAAGATCATTCCCGAGCCATGAACCATGAACATCACGCAGTCCACTATCCTTAATGTCATGAAAATTCCACACTTTGGAAGGCACCAGGAGGTTAACACGTGCATTAAAATCATGTTGTTGTGATTCCACAATGGTTATTTATGGTTAGAGAGGCGTATTACCATCGATCCAGCACTGATCCATAAGATCACTAGATTGAGCATGCAGAAACCCGACCCGCAGAACTTCTACCAAGGGAAGGTTGCAGATCGCGCCCTGGCATAGAAGATTAAAGACATCTATGGCAATGAAGAGAATGGGAAATGAGGCTAAAAGGTAGCCTCTATTTAGAATGGTGCAGTGTGCCTCACTTTCCAGTTGATTGTTGGTAATCTAGTATGAAAGAACAGACCCACACAGGTCACAGGGTTTGTGGTTGACCTCGCAGGAAATTGCGTGGAGGGATTACAGATGAACTGGGTGAAGTAGTTATTCAACCAGATAGAATTCAATTGTTGCAAATCTCAGGATCAGGGCTACAAGTTCCAATTTATCTGGTTGTTGATCCTCATCACATTTACATCTTGGGAGATGCCAGAAGGTGCGATCTTCTTAGACATTGAGCCGTTCGAACCACTTGTTGTAAAGTTCACCACGTTCTGGTACTCGAGTGACATGGGAAAACAATGGCAGTCGAATGCAGTATTCCATACCTACTAACTATATCTAAAAAGGGCCATCAAATCATTCCCTCGGATGACACCAAACACTCTGGACAGATTCAGACCCCTTATGAAGTTTTGTGCAGATAGGCATTTCATATATATCATCATGCACGTAGATGAGAATAAAGAAGAGCTTCAGTCATACTATAATCTCACCGAGGAGGACTTGGAAGAAATCACTAAGTAATGGACCACATCGTTCCTTATACCAGTCGCTAAGGTAGAATTGTCTGACCCAAACCTCATTGGAAGCCTGGTAGTTACCCGCGAGGAGTATAATGCACCCAGTAGTAGCAGAAGGAAGAAGAACAAAGATGTACATGAACTGAGCAGCGCCTCAGAAAAGACTACCTCAGATTCACCTGGCGGAGGAGGAGGTGATGAGGTGGAAAAAGAGGAGAAAGAAGAAAAAGTAGGGGAAGAAGATAAGAAGGAGAAAGGCGAAGTAACCTTGCCACATAACCCCCTTGATGATGCATATCCATCGAAGAAAAGGAAATTTTCCCCCATGAAACCTACATCATGGAAGAAATCCAAAGCAAGCAAGTTGAAGCTTCAGACTGTACTCATGATCAATGATTTTGATTTCATCATCGCAGTCGTATCAGATGCTTTGTAAGACATTTTGTAGAACTGTGAAGCCAAGCAAGAAGCCTTGTATGAGAAAATAGCAACAGAGCTGAGAGGGGTACAATAGACCCTTCACTCCAGCCGCACAGTATCCACTGCGCCCCCACCATCAGAAGAACCAGAGTTGGGAGATGAGCATGCCCAACTCTGTCAACTAGCTGATGCAACCGAAGCCCACCTTTGTCGAGCACAAGAAGAGAAAGAACAGGCCATAGTGGCCCTGAAGCAAGCACAAGAAGAAATGGTAGAGAAACGCCAAGTTTCACAAAAGGAGAAAGAGGACCTTCAAGCCAAGTTTGAAGAAGAGAGGGTGCAAGCCAAGCAAGAAAAAAAACAGTTCCTCATAGAATATCTAGGAGTCAAAGAAGTAGTCGATGGAGCACTTCTCTTTGTGACAGGCTTAGATCCAAAGGAAGAATACTGAGTGGAGCATCAAGTAGCGCAGCTCGCAAAAGCTATTCAGCAGCTACAACAAAGAATAACATACTTAGAGATCCGAACAGTGCCCAACACTCCGTCGGATGTACAAGATAAAAGAGAAGCAACTGCTCGAAACGCAGTTGAAAGAATCAAGGCCCTTGCCATGGAATGTAAACAACTAAGTTATTGTATTGCCCAGACTTATGAGTGACTCACTGGGGATTCTAAATTAAAGGCATGGGATTCACAACTCCAGGAGGAAAAGTAGTAAGCATAAACAATACAGGAGTAGTGGAAGCCCCTGTCAGCCATTGAGAGGATGAAGTGATCCCAAGAAAAATGCAATTCCCAATAGCAGGTCCACACCATTCAAAGCATAGTAATGGAAGTAACTCAGAGACTCCAACCAATTTAGGATGAGGCTTTCCAACTATTCACAGAGACTGAAGGCCTAGGAACAGAACTGGACCAAGTCATCACTGCAGTTGAACAATAATTAGAGGGACCTGTCGATGAAGAAGTAATCCAATATTTCATCGAACAGGAGGTCATGGCATAGCAACAGGTCGAAGCAACTCAAGCCAAGATCGATGCTTTTGAAGCAGAGCTACCCAAACCAGAGTGACTCGGGACGAGTCACAGGTGAGTGTTGGGGGCATGTTGGCCCTTGACCAAGTTTTGAGGATCCTTGGTGAGGTTTGACCTACTTTTGGGACTTCGGCAGGCTGTCGAAGGCAGAGTGCAAGTCAAAGAAGAGATCATGGGATATCGACCCCTTTTTATGGCCTTTTGGGTTTTGGGCTTATGTAACGGGTATGGGGATGTCGACCCATGGGTTTACCCATGTTTAGGCCTGATTTTGTAATGTATAAATAGATGTCTAGGCGAGGTAGGAAGAAGCTTGATACCTTGCTAAGTGCTAGGGAAAGGGGACATCTATGTGATGCTAAGTGCAAGTGGTAATTGTAATTGCTTTGTGCATACTTTGTAATACTTCCAGAGCTAAGTGCAAGTGATCATAAGAGACTACGAAAGGCTTTGTGCTTGGGGAAGGAGGATCTAGTGTTGTGCGCAGATCTCATTTCCTCTACAGAGTAAGATCTCAAGGCTTTGTGCATGTAGAATATTTATAGAATACAATAAAGAGAAGAAGAGTTGGTGGACTAGGCCCTAGGATAGGGGTGAACCATGTATATCCTGTGTTTCTATGCTTTGTGTGATGTATATATGTGTTTATGTGTTTACTTTCTTAAGTGATTTGATATATATGAATGATAGATAGATATGTAAATGCTTTGTGCTTAATAATATGGATGAATCCTATATCTAACCTATGTGAATGTGCTTAGTGCTCGAATATGCTAGCTCTGGGTGAAAACTGCGGTGCTCTGTAATTAGGGTTTTATCTGCGAAGTAGATACTGGTTAAATACTAATGAACTGTAACTATAATTTCTTTGTTAAGGTGTTGTAATCACAGATCGATGTCCCAGCTAAGGTTGCATACATCTGAGTCCTACAACCACCCATGCCTCTATCTCATGTGAGACTTCATCTGCTTCGCAGGTGTTTCCGAAAGGGTCGGTAGTTAGGGTTTTATTGGTGCGTTGTTGTAGCGTTGAACCCTGGGTCTACCCCTGTGCCAACAATATAGGACCATGAAAGATCCTAAGAAAATTTGATGAGAATTCTTATGAGATAGAGCTACTAGAAGATGTGGGTATATCGCCCATATTCAACATTTCAGACTTGTATCCTTATAGGGAAGATGAAACTAGAGGATCAGAAGATCAGGAAGATATTCAGTGGGAAAATCATATGCTTGTAGTTGAAAAGTCACACATGGAAAATATCATAGATCAGAGAATTGGTAAGAAGACCAGCAGAAAAACATATTTTGAGTATTTGGTGAAGTGGAAAGGACACCCAATAGAAGATGCCAGTTGTTTAAATAAAGAAGCTATGTAGAAGCATGGAAGTTTAGTGCAGAATCTCATGGACAGGAGTCCATGAATTTTTGTCCAGAGGAGTATGATGTAGGAGCATCGTCATCAAAGCGTACAAGGAGGAGAGCTCAACGCCCTAGCACGTATTTTGAAGAATTTTTGAATCTCAAAGTTGGCATATCAATGTAATATCTAGAAAAGATTGTAATTAAAGACGATCTTAAATGTTTGGAAGTTAAGCCATCACATGAGATTGATGGGGAATGTATTTTTCTTTAATGTTGTAGATTGTAGTACAGATCTGGAGCTTTCTCTCTTATCTGTCTGTCTCGAATATTTATTGTAATAAATCCTTAGTAGTTGAAATCCTTTAATTTGATAGGATAGCTTGTTGGCACTTGGTTATGGAAGGAAGCAAAGATTGAGGAAGAAAAGGTTAAACGCGAACTGCACTAGAGTCACAGTGACTGTCACTGGGTCGAGGTAAGCAAAAGCACAGAAAAGATGGAGTGAAGTATGGAAAAGAAAGTCGTTGGATGAGGAGATTGAGGATGAAAGATCAACAAGGAAAATGGATCGAGGACAACTCAGCAAGCAGAGAAATCCACCATTGGATGCTTTGGAGCACCGCGTGAGAAGGGAGGAAAGACAGACTAGAGAAGCCCTGAAAAGGTGGGTCAAGTTGACCTAGGGTTTTAGACACCTAGGGTTTTGGGTAATTAGGGTTTTGACACCTAGGTTTCGACCTAAGGCTATTGGTGAGGGACTATGATGTATAAATAGAGGTCGAGAGGACCTAAGTCGGTTCGGTACTAGTGTTGGGTATTGATATTGATTATTGTTGGTTGAGAGATTATTGTACCGTGAGAGAGAGGAGTGATGAGAGTGAGAGCCTTCTGGTATTGTAAGATCTTCAGCTGGGTGTGAAGATCAAGTCATGCATCTGGGTGCGCAGGAAGGCGAGAGACAAAGATAAGAAGAGAGAAGATATGCTGACTAAGAGCATAGATCAGAACTGTAAGCTTTATCTTAATATATCATAAGCACAGTTATGTGGACATATCCCTAGAGGGAGGGTGAACCACATATATTTTGTCTCGTATGTGTGATTGATGCTTGGATCTCTATCATTGTTATACTGTTATTTGCATTATTGTGTTAGATCAGATTTATAGTTGCGTAGAGTAGATCTAGCTAATAAGAGATATATGAATGTTGAATTATTGTTGTATTAGTTCCACTTGATATTCCCCTGGTTGTAGACATCTTTGCTCTAAAACCCCCCTCTTAGCTGCTTCGAGTGAGACTACATCTACTTCGTAGGTGTTGCCGAAAGGGCCAATAGCTAGGGCTTGTTGGTGAACTCTTTGAGTGAACCCTGGTTCTACCCCTGTGCCAACAAATGGTTCTGTTGCCGGGACAAGAATATGTTTAAGGGAATGTCAAGGTGGTTCCCATTGAAGACAGAGATTCAAAAGTGGATAGAAGATCAAGAGAGGGACTTCGTTGAAGCCCATAACAAGAACCCTAAATTGAGTACTAAAGATTGGCTACAAAGATACATTTTCACAGACATTCACGAGATCTTCTTTGGAGGAATCCACCAATATTTGTTTGAGTGGTTGGCTAGGTTAGCCAATACCCAGTTCGAGATCATATCTAGACCTCCTATGGTTTGGACACTGGCATTGATCCAGAAGGTCAAGAGAGTTGACAACGTTGTATCCAGAGCAGTAGATCATTGGTTTGATAGTACCATTGGAGGGTATATCACCAAATNTTCGAGATCATATCTAGACCTCCTATGGTTTGGACACTGGCATTGATCCAGAAGGTCAAGAGAGTTGACAACGTTGTATCCAGAGCAGTAGATCATTGGTTTGATAGTACCATTGGAGGGTATATCACCAAATTTGTTGTTGACAGGGTAGAATCATATAGCCAAGCTGAGAGATACTTTTTCAAAGGACCCAGAGGAAAAAAATTTCACTTTCTGAAGCTGAGAATCAAGATGTTGTTGCATGAAAAGAACATCTTGAAGATACAGTAGATTGGTTGAACCTGAAAAGGCTAATGTTCGGAAATTCAGACAGCGACAGCGACACAGAAGATAGACATACGTGCAATGGAAGAGTATTTAGAGGGGTTTACCTTGAGAACTTGTTTAATAAAAACTATAGAGAAGAGGGTTTCTATAGCAGAGAAGAGGTAGATCTAACCGACGAAGAACATTCACAACCCACCAGAACAGAAGAAGGGGAAGTTGAAGAACTTCACCAAAGTGAGCCAGAAACCTCAGGAACTATGTAGATTACTTAAGTAAGTAACATTAACCCTCTTTTTTTTCAATAGAACCAAGCAGCCAGAATAGCCAGAACCACCAGAGTCTTTGGAGTGTTGTTACTAGAAACTTAGCCTATACTCAAATAGGAAGCCTAGGGAACTCTATGGAAGATGAGATGAGGCTCCCTATATTCAAGGGAGATGGATCTGACGATCCTGATCAACACTGGTTCCTGTGTGAGGCCATGTGGAATATTAAAAGTATCACTGACGAAGCCATCGAGAGAACCAGGTTTAGCACTATGCTAAGGGATCGTGCACTGAGCTGGTACATGAAACTTCTCCAAGGACTGGCGCAGCCTAAGCCACTGAACGAGATCAAGAATGCATTGATTACAGAGTTTAAGAAACCTAAGTTGGAGTCACAATGTATTAAAGAGTAAAATATATCAAACAAAAGGTAGCAGAACCTATTTGGGAGTTCGACCAGAGATTCAAGATGCTAACAGGCCGATTAAATTTTCAGATCCCCGATGAATAGAACAAAGAATGGTTCATCGCGGCACTGTTACCACACATCAGAGTCCCTTTGATGTAGCCAAATATTACATCATAGGCAGAATCTTTGGATATCGCCATGAATCTTGAATCAACACCTATGGGAGAATCTAGCTCATTCATGAGACAGATCTTGAGCCAGTTGACTAGTTTGTCTCTGCAGGTCGAGGATATGAAGAAGGACAAGGGGAAGGACAAAAGAGAAGATATATTGTGTGTAATATGCAGATCCGAAGTTCATGATAAGGAACATTGTCCCTTATTTCATGAGTATTTGGCCTCAGGAGCATCGAGCCCCTTGAAGCAAGTTAACTTGCCCTGGTGCGATGAATGCAGAAATAGGCATCGCCCAGGTCAGTGCTATTACATGTAGAAGTATGTTCAGACACCCACAAACTTGTATTTCACATTCTTTAAATCAGTGGGACATGGTGATTGAGATTGTAGAGCTTACGATCTCATGCATGAGAGGTCGAGGGACATATACAAGATTCAAGGCGAAGTACAACAAGAAGGAAACACTCTGTAGTACAACTCTCCAGGGAGAGGAAACTTCAATCCTCGCGGTGCATACCGAGGATGAGGATGAGGAGGAGGTATGGGCCAAGGCTGAGGACATATAATATATTATAACTAGGTGCAACTAGGACACTTGGCAAGGGATTTTCATAATCCTTGCACAACCTATAGTTATTGTAACTCTTTCGAGCATGTTATAGAAGAATTCCTTGTGCTGCTGGCTAAGCTTCAGGAAAGACAAGGACCCCAGCAGAACCCACAATTACAACTGATATATGTCGAACCATGTGGAACAGACCCTAGAGTCACTATTATTACTCAAGGAGGTGCTGCTATAGGAGAAGATAGAACAATCCAAAGAAAGATCGCAGAAGAGTCAGGTATCAAGAAAGATGTGGAGAAGACTCGGGATTTTTATGCAAGGAAAGAAATACAAATCTTCGAGGAAGCAAGACATGAGTTCAAGGGGAACCAAGGATCCTCATCTAAAACACGACCAAAAATAAAAGAGTATGGATTGCCTCAGGTATTTGATCAATCTGATTCACCGAAAGAAGGAAAAGAGGTAAGTAAACTCATCAAATTTTTGTACTCTTGTCTTCAGTTAATTCAGGATGAGAATGTTGTGCAAGAGTTACAAACCCTAATCAGGCAGTATGAGCTAGGAAAGGTAGACCCCTTACTGAACAGGGTAGTACACCAGATTGGTAAGAAGAGAAGAACAAATGAAGAATTACATTTGAATTCTCAAATAAGAGAGTATGATATAGACTATGTGGTCCTCGACTTAGGGTCGGAAGTCAAGGTCATAACGAAGCAAACTTGGGAACTAATGGGAAAACCGAAGTTGATATATTCCCCTATCAGGATTAGAATGGTTAATCAGCAAACTATCATCCCATTTGGATTATTGGAGCATGTCCCTATGGACATCGACAAAGTTAGGACCTTTGCAGATTTTGAGGTAATTGAAATTGTTGATGATAGTTTCACTTACCCTGCATTGCTAGGAATTGATTGGGCCTTTGACAATTCTACTGTTGTTGATTTAAAGAAAAGATGCATGACATTTGAAAGAGCTAGCCTTAGGGTCATTGCGCCCTTATATCTAGATGAGGGTCTGCAATATACAGAGCCCATTAGAGAAGAAGACCAGGCATATGAGATGGAAAACATATATAAATTAACAGCCATACAACAGGATTATATCAACCCTACTGCTGATGGAAATCTAAGTTGGCAAAGTGACAACATGTGTTCATCAGATTCAGAAGAAGCGTTGGAGAACTGGTAGAACCATATGTATGAAGTATCCACAAGGAGATGTGCTTGACTGACCAAAGAAGTACGTTGGATTGGTACAACAATAAGTAACTTGCCTACCTTTGATGGTCTGAACTCTCTAGAAGCCTTCCTCTCAGATTTTGAAATAAGTGTGCCATCACAACAGAGGTTGTTGGCTATGGATGAGGCCCTGAAAGATACACCAGCAAGATGGTGGGGGACGCACAAAAGAAATATTACAGACTAGACACAATGTCGAACCTTGATGATAGCATGGTTCTCAGCACAAGTAGGAAGTTGTGAAGTGAGGTACACAGGTCGAAGTTTCCCAAAGAACCATGTGCGAAGCTGTGAAGAATCCTGGAGTCACATTCCTCAAGAACAATGGGTGCACAGATTCATTAACATGCTGGACACGACCCCTATTAACAGGTACCTTCAAGCGCAGTTGTGCCTCATCAATGTAGATTGGGAAGGTATGCTTCAGAATTTTGTAACCACCTTTTCGTTTGAAAGTGAATTTCCTTTAGTAGATCAAGCACTATAGATTTTGAGGAAAAAATTATTTGAGGCATCTAGCCTCTCTTTGGAGAAATAAGAGGACGAATGGACTGTGCCATTCCAGAATCTACAAGGATGTTACAACATTAATGCTAACACAGATGATGATCCGAGGAAGGTAAACATTGCTGAGACAGAAGGCCACAGGGATGTGGAAGGACTAGGAGTTGAGCTTCCATTCATTGGACAACCGATCAAGATAAATAAATTCAATATTGGGACAGAGGATACACCGAAGCTTGCCAATGTCGGAGATTGTTGGGATGTTGCTACCATTGACAAAATTACAGAATTACTGCACGAGTATCAGGACTTGTTTCTAACCAAGTTCACTGATATGAAGGGTATCAAAGGACCTATGGGAGAGATGAGAATACCTTTGAAACCATATGCAAAGCCAGTCAATCAAAGACTGTAATGATCCCAAGCCAAATCCTTTCTTGGAATCACTAACTACTACTACTTTATTGAGTTATTAAGTGCATACAAGATTCATCAACACATGGAGATCACAATATATTCACGATGTAGAAGCACAAGCAAAGATCTGACCTTTTTATTATGAGCAATGTAAGATCAATACAATAGATGGCTGATCTGGCATAAATCTCAGATGGTCGTACAAGAAATAGATATGAGCTACTACAAAATGCTCCCGCTAATACAAAATAATGCCTCCAAAGGCAGAATAAGAAATGAAGATCAATACAAGCAGATCTGAATGCCAAACCCTCCAGTTGAAGAATGCCACGCTCCAATAGAAGGCTGAAACCCACAATAACTCGGCCCTACTACCAAAAGTGTTCGATCACCCTAAGAAATATGCCAATTGATAGATCGGGTGATGGTAAGAATAACCCAGGTGCCTGAATCTCCAAGATCCCTCTCAATCTCTGTAGATCTGAATTTCCCACTGAATGGGG
>SNQJ01S0063050.1:0-10139 GCA_010110895.2 Picea sitchensis | reverse complement strand
TACCTGTCCTCGTCCCATGCACTTGTGTGAGGGATTCCATGGCTCCTTGCATGTGAAGCAGAGTTTCTTCCTTCTCAGTTCCCTCCTGGTGTTTTCATCTATTCTACCACGACCCTTGTCATAACCCTTAGGGTCACATCCTCCCTGGTTTATTGGAGGCCGTTGATCTCTTCCACCATTGTTAAGAGGTGGTATGGGTATGAATTTTGGTTTAGCAGCTGGACCCAAATCCCTCGTCTTCCAAATGGCTTCCTGTAGGCTGCTAGGCTTGAAGGCCTTAACCCAACCCTTCAAGGGTTCCATCAGTCCTTCTGTAAAGAGCATCATGAGCCTGGTTGGGGACATATCTTGCACCATCACTGCCAAGCTCTGAAACTCATCAATGTATGCCTCAGTCGTACCTATTTGCTTGAGTTGGGTGAGCTCCCGAAAATGTAACTCAGGATCTCCTAGATCAAATATATCAATGAGCCTCTGAGTGAATTCTGTATAGGATACAATCTGGTTGTGGCTGAGTGTGGTGAGCCCATGGTAACACCAGTCGTGGGCCTTTCCATCCAAGTACATAGTGGAAAACTTGATGGCCTCCATCTCTCTCATGGGGTTAAGCTGCAGGTAAGTATCCAGCTTCTACACCCATGCTTGGGCTGTCATCTTAGCCGTACCATCAAAATATGGAATCTCTATCTTCCCTGCCCTTTTCTCAAACTCAAAGATGCCCCTGTGGTTCGTCCTAGGATGGTTTCTGAACCTGAGTTGACAATACTAGTCTAGGGACATCTGTCTTTGAACTTTCATATCCAAGCTATAGTATTCCCTGGTACTCCTAGCTAATTGTTCCACAAAATCTTCAACCTATTCCTGCTTCCCTTGCTCATCTGTGAATGTGGTCATGTATGGTATGGGGTTAGATATGCTACTTGAGTGTTGGCCTAGTGGTTCATCCATGAACATTGGCACGTATGGCCTATGATTGGTCATGCTGCCCATCTGCCCATGGAACGTGCCACCTCCAAGACTTCCTTCGGATCTCGGTGCTTTCTCCGGGTTATATCTGGCTTCCTCATGGGTTCCATCGGACCCTCCAGCCTCCTTATTCCCATATGTATTAGGGTCTTTGCCTCGATGGGTTACTTGCATCAGAAGGTTAGTTATCCTAGTTTGGTTCTCATTCATTTTCTGTATATTCTCATCAACTTTCTTCAAGGTGTCAGAGATTTCATCCTGTCCCCTTTTGTTGGTTTCCTGATACTCATCCAACTGCTGGACCAATGTGATTTTTGTGCGATTCATGTTTTGCTGGAACTTACCAAATTCAGCTACTAAGAGAGTCAATCCCTAAGGCTCATGGTCGTCTCCTAACCCTTCCATTTCTACCTCTGCTTCAATGTTGTTTTTCTTCCTCGGACCCATAACAATTCCTCTGTACTTCTGCATGCACCGATCTCTCCACAGGTTTGGAGGATCGATGCTCTGATACCACTGTAATGATCCCAAGACAAATCCTTTCTTGGAATCACTAACTACTACTACTTTATTGAGTTATTAAGTGCATACAAGATTCATCAACACATGGAGATCACAATATATTCACTATGTAGAAGCACAAGCAAAGATCTAACCTTTTTATTATGAGCAATGTAAGATCAATACAATAGATGGTTGATCTGGCATAAATCTCAGATGGTCATACAAGAAATAGATATGAGCTGCTACAAAATGCTCCCTCTAATACAAAATAATGCCTCCAAAGGCAGAATAAGAAATGAAGATCAATACAAGCAGATCGGAATGCCAAACCCTCCAGCTAAAGAGTGCCACGCTCCAATAGAAGGCTGAAACCCACAATAACTCGGCCCAACTGCCAAAAGTGTCTGATCACCCTAAGAAATATGCCAATTGATAGATCGGGTGATGGTAAGAATAACCCAGGTGCCTGAATCTCCAAGATCCCTCTCAATCTCTGTAGATCTGAATTTCCCACTGAATGGGGTGCCCCACTAGATGATTGAAACCCTAGCTGGTTCGGCCCTGATGAAGGAGGCCTCCAAATTCTCTGAAACTCTCCAAGAATATAGATCGGGCGATGGTAAGAATAACCCAGTTGCCTGAATCTCCAAGATCCCTCTCAATCTTTGTAGATATGAATTTCCCACTGAATGGGGTGCCCCCCTAGATGACTGAAACCCTAGTTGGTTCAGCCCTGATGAAGGAGATCTCCAAATGCTCTGAAACTCTCCAAGAATATAGATTGGGCTATGAGAATCCTGTGGGAGAAGTTTTAGACTCAGATCTCAAGAAGATCTCCCTAGATCTGAGTTTTACTGAATTAAAATACGTCCCCTATGGCTCCAAGACGTCCCAATCTGCAGACAAATGTAGAATGATGATAACCCTCCAGAAAATCCCTCAAAATGACAGTCCTCCCCCTTCTGAATCACTATATGGAGATGGGATGAGACTAGAATGGTGTGGAGGAGTTTTTCATCCCCGAGACCAAGCTACGGAACAAGGTGAGTGGATATTTCACCACTGAGTTGCTCACAAGGGTTTGTACAGCAAACCCCCAAACTGAATTCTCAAGAGCAATAGAAAATGCTAATCCAAAACTAGAATGAATAATAGGTGCACCGCAGCCTCTTACTTATACTTCTCCTTCTAATTCTCTATTGAGTTAGGTTAACTCCCAGGGTTAATCTTCTATTTTTCTGTTGAGTTGTCTTTTACTCCTTTATCCTTTTCCTTTCTTAAGTCAACTTAAAAATATAACTTTTAACTTCTTGAATTTTCCCCCCTCAGTGTGAGACTATGACCTAGTGGGGGTGCCCAGGCCATTGAGTCTCCTCATCACCTCTCTAAGAGGTGGGGGACATTACAAAGACCCTACAAATTGAACCCGAAATATAAGGAAAACGTGAATATTGAGCTGGACATAATGTTAGAAGAAGGGATTATTGAACCTGTCGAAGAGAAAGAGTGGATCGGCCCTATGGTGGTGCAAGACAAGAAGACAGGAAAAATCAGGATCTACATAGATCTCAGGAAGATAAATGATGTTTGTTCACATGATCCTTTCCCTACACCATTCACAGATGAAGTATTGGATAATGTGGGAGGCCAGGAGGTATATTATTTTACAGATGGGTTTTCAGGATACCATCAGATCCGGATTGCCAAGGAGGACCACCACAAGCTCACATTTTCCACAGAATGGGGATCCTACCAATACACAGTGATGCCATTTTGAATGAAGAATGCCCCAACCATCTTCTCCAGGGTGGTAGTCGAAGAGTTCAAAGAATTTTTGCATAAGTTTTTAGAACCCTATTTTGATGACTGGACTATTTTTAGTTTGTTGAAAAATCATATTGAATGTCTAAGACTAATGTTGGACAAATGAAGGCAGTGTCAAATTGCTTTAAATTTGAAGAAGTGCATATTCTTCTCACCATTTGGAGTATTATTAGGACATATTGTATGCAAGCAAGGATTGTTGGTTGATCCATCAAAAAGTGCAATTATAGTCGACTTGCCGCCTCCTACTTCAGTCAAACAACTACGCACTGCGCTAGGACATACTGGCTATTACAAGAAATTTATCAAAGGATATGCTCAGATTACTGCGCCAATAGAGAATTTATTAAAGAAAGACTGTCATTTTGGTTGGACAGATGAATGCCACCAGAGCTTCGACACACTGAAACAAAAGATGGTGTATGTGCCCATTCTGGTCTTTCCAAACTGGAGCAGAGAATTTCATGTGCATGTTGATGCGTCTTCTATTGCATTATGAGCAGTATTGGCACAACCTGTAGAAGGGGACATCGACCATCCATTATCATTTTCCAGGAGAAAGCTATCTACAGCTGAAATCAATTACACTACTACAGAGAGAGAAGGATTACCCATGGTGTGTGCGCTGCAAAAATTCCCCCATTACTTACTAGGAGGACACTTTAAAATGCTTACCGATCACTCTGCGCTGAAGTACCTAGTCAACAAGCCAGTGTTGGGGGGGCGAATATGCAGATGGATTCTCTTGTTTCAAGAATATGATTTTGAGATCATAGTTAAGCCAGGAACAATGAACAAGGGACCCAACCACCTGTCGAGGTTGGAACATGGAGAAGAACCCACCAGTCTGGAGGATACATTATCGGATGCACGACTTCTCGCCATTAGGAAGATGGATGACCACTTCATAGACATAGTCCAATTCCTGTCAACAGGAATGGCTCCCAGTGAGTATACAATTTCCTAGAAGAAATAGCTAGTGGTGTGCGTTTTAGACTTTTCACTGATAGTTGGTCAGCTATATAATATGGGACCTGATGAGATACTAAGAAGAGGTGTGATGGAGGCAGAGTGCCCATTGATCCTCACGGAAGCTCATGAACGCATCGCAGGAGGACATTACGCAGGGAAAGCAACTGCGTAGAAGGTTCTGCGAGCTGGCCTTTGGTGGCCTACTTTACAAGGAGATGCTAAAGAGTATACTAGAGCTTGTGATGTATTCCAGAGAGTTGGAAAACCATCCCGAAGAGATGAAATTCCACTAGCATCGCAGATGACACTACAAGCATTTGAAAAGTGGGCCATTGACTTTGTGGGACCTATAAACCCACCAGGAAAGCACACAGGAGAAAGGTACATTATCACTGCGACAGAATAGCTGACTAGATGGGCCTAAGAAAGAGCATTCAAGGACTGTAGTGTAACTGTAGCTGCACATTTTATATTTGATAACATAATAACCAGGTTTGGATGCCCTAATACCCTTATGAGTGATCAAGGCACTCATTTCATCAACAAGACAGTTGAATCCCTGACTGAAGAATTTGCAGTTCACCATCAGAAGAGTACACCTTACCATCCACAAGAAAATAGAATGATTGAAGCATTCAACAAAATCTTGGAGACAACATTGACAAAAATTTGCAGTGTGAACAAGGATGAATGGGATTTAAGAGTACCAGCAGTAATCTGGGCTTATAGAACCACTTGCAAAAAATTAACAATGTAGACCCCTTTCAAGTTGGTTTATGGTCTCGAAGTTGTTGTCCTGATGGAGTACTTGGTACCAAGCTTAATAATTGTTGCATTTACAGACATGGATGATACTGGTGTTGTTCGTGAGAGGATTTCCTAGCTGGTTGAACTAGAAGAAGCTAGATTTATTGTATGATTCCATCAACAGGTACAAAAGGAAAGAGAGAAGGCCTATCATGACAGACACATCAAGAAGAAGGAATTTAAGCAAGGTGATTTAGTACTAGTGTATGACAGTAAATTTATAAGACATCCAGGGAAGTTCAGAATGCATTGTCTTGGACCATATGAGATCGCCTATGTTACAAAAGGAGGAGTTTCACAGCTGAAGACATTGAAGGGAGAATGGAAAGAAGGATTAGTGAATGGGAGTCAAATAAAGTTGTATTATGACAACCAGCTGCCTTGCATCTCTTTGTAAAAGAAAGGAGAAAAGGGTCTAGGTACCAGGTGCAGTTGAAAGTGGGTACTAGACACAAAAAATATAGCCTACAGAAGGATGGGAAGGAGGCATAAAGCAGAAAGAAAAGGTTGCACTACGCAATCCAAATTCAAAGTAAAACGGAAGGATCAGATCTGAAGTGCCTCGGGATGAGTCACAGGTGAGTGTTGGGGGCCTATTGGCCCTTGGTTATGGAAGGAAGCGAAGATTGAGGAAGAAAAGGTCGAACGCGAATTATGCGGGAGACACAGTGACTGTCACTCAGTCGAAGTAAGAACAAGAGCAGAAAAGCTGGAGCGAAGTACAGAAAATCAACCCTTTGGATGAGGATATCGAGGATGATAGGTCAATAAGGAAGATGGATCAAGGACAAATCATCAAGTAGATAAAGCCACCATTGGATGCTTTGGATCACCGTGCGAGAAGGGAGGAAAGACAGGCTAGCAAAGCCCTGAAAAGGCATCTCAAGTTGACCTAGGGTTTTAAACACCTAGGGTTTTGGGTAATTAGGATTTTGACACCTAGGTTTCGACCTAAGGCTGTCAGTGAGGGACTATAATGTATAAATAGAGGTCGAGAGGACCTAGGTCAGGTCGGTACTAGTGTTGGGTATTGATATTGATTGTTGTTGGTTGAGAGATTATTGTACTATGAGAGAGAGGAGTGATGAGAGTGAGCACCTTCTGGTATTGTAAGATCTTCAGCTGGGTGTGAAGATCAAGTCCTGCAACTGGGTGCGCAGGAGGATAGGAGACAGAGAGAAGAAGAGAGAAGATCTGCTGACTAAGAGAGAAGATCATAACTGTAAGCTTTATCTTAATATATCATAAGCATAGTTTTGTGGACGTATCCCTAGAGGGAGGGTGAACCACGTATATTTTGTGTCATATGTGTGACTGATGCTTGGATCTCTGTCATTGTTATACTGTTATTTGAATTATTGTGTTAGATCAGATTTATAGTTGTGCAGAGTAGATCTAGTTGATAAGAGATATATGAATTCTGCATTATTGTTGTATTAGTTCCACTTGATATTCCCCTAGTTGTAGACATCTTTGTCCTGCAACCCCCCTCTTATCTGCTTCGGGTGAGACTACATCTGCTTCGCAGGTGTTGTCAAAAGGGCCAGTAGATAAGGCTTGTTGGTGTGCTCTTTGAGTGAAACCTGGCTCTGCCTCTATGCCAACATAAATCTAGATTAGTTCGAGGGAAAGGCTCAAAGAGCCCCTCTGGTATAAATCTTTGTATTGTTTCCCATAAGAGGTTGTTGATAATTGTTATTGAAACTATTGTAGAGGTTGTTGGAATTTTAGTCATTGAGAGATTGTTGCCATTGTAGCTGAGACTTAAGATTTTTTTAGAAGCATTGTATAAACCCATGTATATAACAATTTAATGAATATAATAGAGAATCATTGTTCCAAATGTTTGGTGTTGTTGTGTCTATCTGAAGGAATGGATGATAGGTTTTTTATCTATTTGAAATTCTCTATTATTTTCTTGTTTTTAGGTTATGAATGTGTTTACATGGTTGAATGTATGAATCTGTGAAGATTTAGATAAGTTTCAATTGTTTATCTTCTACGAGAAAGTGAAAGTGTGCATAGTGTCTGCAAGGTGTGCATTGACAGAGTTTGTTTTGAATCATAAGCTCAGAAGAGATAACGTGAAACTTGTGTCTGCAAAGAGTGTATAGCGTCTGCAAGGTGTGTGTGACAGAGTCTACCTTGACTTAGAAAGTTCAAGGGAGATGGATTGAAGGTTTGCGAAGATCGAAACGCACTTAGAGTCATATTTTTCAGGGGGGGAAATAGAGAGTGGAAGTATCATTTCAAGGAGTGCACAGTCTTCCTTCAAAAGTCAATATTGAAGGAAATTTGTCACAAATGTGTGCAAAGTCGATATTGGGCTAAGTATCAAGAAATCATTCTGAGAAGTTCAAGATGTTCGGGAGAAGCAAGTCCAAGAGATGTAACTTGGAGCTTTGCATGCAAAGAGTGCATAGTGTCCACAAGGAGTGCACGACAGAGTCTTTTGACTCAAAAGATCAGGAGGAGTAGTGAATTTCATCCACAGATAAGCTACGTTGTTGAGGACAAGACTTGTTACAAGGCGTGCATAGGATGGATTTCGACTAAGTGTCGAAGAGATTGCTCTAAGGAGGAAAAGGTTCGAGAAAGAACAAGCTTAGGCGAGAGAGTTGTTAAGGTTTAAACTATTATTAGGTTTCTTTTCATTTTACTAGATAACCATAGCATAGATAGGATCACTGAGAAATACACAATCACAAGAGACACATCATTTATCCTAGGAAACCCTCATGGGGGAGAAAACCCAGCAAAAACTTCCTTAATATAGATAGTCAATACAATGCCAAGAGATAACTCAAACAAATACAGAAATTCCTCTCCCAAGAATGCACCTCTCTCTCTCTCTTCCTTCTTGTCCAACTGCAGCTCTCAACTTGCACTCTCATGAACAAGTGAGTGTATGTCCAAATGAGGCACTAGCCTCTTTATTTGTACAATGTGGCAGGTGCTGAGTGAGGTGTCTTTTCACTAACAACGTTGACTTCTCAATCTAGGTGGTTATAACCACCTTTAATTAATCTGGGGCTGACTTCTCATTTAGTCTATTACAATTAGGGTTTGACCAATCCACAAAAATGGATTTGGTCATTTACAATACCTGACATGATCAATCCGCAAAAGGGAATTGATTTAATGAATAATACATAAATAATAAATAGAATACTCTTTGCAGTTACAATATTTCAACACTCCCCCTTAACAAGAAGGGTATTCTACAACAGCATTAGGCGAGAGAGAGGACAGCTTCATCAACAACATCTTGGAACACTGACTGGAATATCTATAAATCATCGAAAGTTTTTCTCATCATCAATATCATCATTATCAACAGATAGCTAGAATGGTATCATCATCTGCATCAACATGGATTAGTATAAAAACTAAGACACCATCATCACAGCATGAGGCTGGTCACATCATCACAGCATGAGGCTAGCACATCATCACAATACGAGGTTGGCACATCATCACAGCACAAGGTTAGCACATCATCACAGCATGAGGCTAGCACATCATCACAGCACGAGGCTGGCACATCATCACAGCAATTAAGCTAGCACATCATCACAACAATTAAGCTGACACATCATCACAACAATTAATATGGAACAATATCATAGAAATTAAGTTGGCACATCATCACAACAATTAAGCTAGCACATCATCACAACAATTAAGCTAGCACATCATCACAGCAATTAAGATAGCACATCATCACAACAATTAAGCTGGAACATCAACACAACACTACTCCCCCTTTCGAGGGAGGTCCTTTCAAACTATACCAAGCTTATCTTGAAACTGCTCAAACTTTACACAAGATAGAGGCTTGGTCAACACATCAGCAACATGTTCATACGTGATAACATATTGGAGCTTTATGTCTCCTCTCTACACCATGTCACGGATGTAGTGATATCTGATCTCTATGTGTTTTGACTCGTCATGAAATACAGGATTCTCTGTCATCTTTATGCATCTTTGGTTATCATATAAGATCATGGTTTCTTCCATATCTAGGTCAAATAGACCTGTTAACAACTTCTGAAGCCATATGGCTTCACAGCTGGCAGAACATGCAACAATGTATTCTTCTTCTGTTGTGTTGAGAGCAATGCTTGATTGCTTCCTAATCTACCATGAGATCATGGTTGAACCCAAACTGAAACAACATCCTGAAGTGCTCTTCCTGTTAGAGAAACTTCCATCCCAATCTGAATCAGTGTACCCACTCATTGTGAAATCATGATCTCCATCATAACTGAGACCATAATCTAATGTACCCTTAAGGTAACTCATCACATGTTTTGAAACAACTAGGTGAACATGTATGGGTTCTACCAGAAACTGACTCAAAGTGTTCACAGCTAAACAAATATTTGTTCTGGTGTTCGTCAGATACATCAACTATCCAATGATCTATCTATACAACGTGGCATCAATCAATTCTGACGAAGTGTTGACCAGAAGCTTCAACTTTGTTTCCATGGGTGTATTCATGTACTTGCACTCCAACATATCAAATCTCTTCAGGATTTCAACTGCATACTTCCCTTGGATAAGGAAGATTCTCTCTAGGCTCTGCCATACCTCAAGACCTAAGGAATAATGAACTAGGCCAAGGTATTTCATCTCAAATTCTGTAGCGTGCTTCTTCTTACATTTGGTGATGAGATTTTCTTCTCCATTTAAGAATAAGTCATCCACATACAACAACAATATAACAGGCTCATCATTCATAACTGATCTAGGTGGATATCGATGACCACTCACCATTTCCAAATGGCTCAAAACAGTTTTCTGGCCATTTTGGCAATTTACTATTTTTAGCAGGTTTTAACTTCCAGGGCCATTTTGAGGGTCCAAATGAAGTTTTTTTTCTATATATAGGTTCTCAATGATATCCAAAGGCATAATTTAGCCCCCAAAATGAATCTCCTTGACAATACCTTTCCAATGAGCTATCACACGCCTAAAACGGAGATTGTATGCAAAAGTTACGACCCCGGGAAGTTGATGCACCAACTTACCCAAACGGGGCCCACATGACTTTTGGC
>SNQJ01S0063049.1:45923-65340 GCA_010110895.2 Picea sitchensis | reverse complement strand
CTACAATGGTATTGTTCCTTCCAGATTCATCTTTGATCATCTCCCACTATGTGGATGGATATTATTATTTGGATCCACATGATAGGTGTTAGTATTGGGAGCATCATTTTCAGTTTGTTATTGAGTGCCAATATCTTCCATGTGGGATTCACATGAGCAATTGGACATGGGACCCTGGTTTACAATGGTGGTTGAAATACTTCAACATGGTGGCTACCATTTCTCAATGGGACCCTGGTTCTCTAGTCTACTTCAGCACTATGGTCCACACTTGTCCATGGTACCTTGGTATATGGTTGTGCATCAAGCGTTGAGGACAACGCTTTCATAAGGGGGATGGAATGTAAGGTAGCTAGAGAGGTAGTGGAGGGGCCCAGAGGACCCATAGTGATAATAGTGGAGTCCATTCAATGTAAGGTGGACTAGGTTCAATATATTATTAAATAAGGCCCACTATGGTAGTTAGATATAATAAATGTAAGAGGACTTCTTAGAAGGTTCTACTTCTAGAAGATTCCTCCTCTAAAATGTTCTTAGGTGATGGTAGCACTATATGAAGGGGTTCAAGCAATGTAATGGGATATGAAGAGAATTATTGTATTGTGATTTGTAGCTCAATAGGAGGATGCCCCCTCAAAGAGACAAGTGAACAGGAGAGGATCCCTTCCATAATAGGATCCATTGTATGGTGTTGCCTTACCTCAAGGGTTTTCTCTATATTATTGTGTTCATGTTGTGGTGAATGTTTTATGGTTTATTATTGGTTATTTCTGAAGTATATTTGTAGATCTGATATAGGTACTTAACATGGGCTAGTTGGAGGTCATGTCACTGGCCAAACAACAACTCACAAGATATTAAGAGATGACTACTATTTGTCCACTCTCTTAAAATATGCAGATGCTTATGTTAGAAAATGAAAAATCTATCAAATAAGCATGGGAAGAGAGAAAACTACATCTATACCATTGAAACATGTCTCAATTGACAAACCTTTCGAACAATGAGGAATAAACATAATAGGAAAAATCAACCCACATTCTTCAAAGCAACACAAGTGTATCTTGATTGCAATCGACTATTTCACTAGGAGAGTTGAGGCTATACCGTTAATGCATGTAAATAAAAGGGTGATCATTCAATTCCTCAAACAACATTCGATTATTAGATGCATAATTCCTTTGGTCATTGTATTTTATAACACTTCATATTTTTCTTCTTCACTATTGTTTGAATTCGCATTAGACAAGGGCACAATTCTTTGATATTTAGCTAACTACTATCCACCAGGAAATAAAGTGGCTAAATAAATCAATAAGAACTTGATTTGTATCATTAAGAATACTATAGTTGAGAATCATAGGAATTGGCATAATGTCTTATCTAATGTTCTTTGGGTAGATAGAGGGACACCAAAAGGAGCATTGGGTATTTCTCCATAATACTTGGTTTATGGGAAAAACACAATTCTTCCACCTGTTTTCTTGCCTTCACTCAAAATTTCACAAGCTTCATGAGGTTATCCTTCTCTCGCCCTTCAAAATAAAAATGACACTTTTATCATGCTAGAAGATGATTCAGGAGCATCACCATAAAAAATTAAAGAGGCCACATGGAGGACAACTCAACACCCAATGCACAGATTTCAAACTGTTTTTGAATTCCAAGGAGAGCGCGTCATTCTATTTTTAAAGGATTGTAATTTAAAGATTTTAAATGTTTTGAGGCTTGAGCCATCACATAAGGCCGTCGAATATTGTAATCGTTTTAATTATCAGATAAGGTTGTACAAATAATGAATATCAACTCATATCTGAATGTAATTTCCATTCAATGTAATATTCCTTAGTAGATGAATGTATTAACTATGATAGGATAGAACTAAGGTAGTCTAGAGGGAAGGCTCGATAAGCCTCTCCGTGTATAAACATATGTATTGTATGCCCAAATGAGGTTGCTGAATGTTATTTCTATTATTGTTGAAAGAGTTTTTGAAGCTTATGAAGAGTTGCAGAGAGTTGTATGAGACCATGTACATATTTTACTGAATGAATACAAGAAGAGAGGTTTGATTCCAAATGTATGGTGTTGTGTTCATCTGAATTATTTTAGTACATGTGATGTTTCTTTATGCTCTCTGTGTTTTATCTGTTTATGTATCTTTTATGCATGGATATGTTTTTCATGGTTAAGTGTGGAAACCTTTGATGTTTCTGTAAGTTTCATTTGTTTATCTTCTGAGATCCCTGGTGCAAGGAGTGCATAGTTCCCGCAAGGAGTGCATAGGCCGATTCGAGATAGAATCATAAGCTTAGAAGCGATAATGTGAATTTACTGTTGAATTGCAAGGAATGAACAATTGTTCAGTTGAAGTGCAAAGAGTGCAAATTTTCTCAGTGGAGAGAAAATATTGGAGAAGACCCATGCAAGGAGTGCATCGGGAAACCACTTTGTTTAAGTGTTGAAGAAGTCTCAAAGGAGATGAACACAAGGAGTGCATAAATGGTATTTTATTCAAAAATATCTAAGTCTAAAACTCATTTGAAGTTCCAAGGACACAAGGAGTGTTCCCGAGGTCTATAAACCTTGGAGGAACAAAGATCAAAGGATAAAGTAGGTACAATATTTACACAGGAGGAACTTAGAAAAGTTCTAAGTCAAAATATTTAAAGTGCCAGAGGAGCGCACAAGAGGGCACCAGAGATTCTATTTATCTCGTGTGGTCAATATCAGGAGGATTAGTGACCAACGTCCCTTGAGAGGGAAGGAGTTTTATTATTTAAAAGTTGAACGATTGAGATCTATTCGGGAGGATCCAGGGTCTTTTGTCACCCTTAGATCCAGAGAAGTAGCGTGGGGTTTAACCCTGTAAGTCATTAATACTTCACAAGTTTGGAAGAAGTCGGGTGAAAAGTTTAAAGGATGAGTTATCGAAGAATGGAACTCAATGGTTGAGATCCATTTGAGAGTGTTTAGGAGAGTGGACAAACGTTGGATAAGGAGGATTTGCATGAGGGTTAATTGGTTAAGTCCTTCGAGCTTCGTGCATTAGGGATATTTGGCGTGTGGAGAAGTCGGGACCGCCAAAGTCCTGAAGGCCAAATTTAATCGTGGTCATCCAAAATTCGAGGGCACATGTCAAAAGATCATGTACTCTGGTGGACTAACATTCTGGAGGAAGCTAGGAGTGGAGGACCCATGAAGTCTCGAAGTCCGGAGTTGATTTGGACCATTGACCAGGGGAAGGACATGTGGCAGTAGATCTGGAGGAAACATAGTACGGTGTTGTGAATACTCGTGGAGGCGTGAAGGCTAGAGTTAATCCTAGTCTTCCATCCAAGGAGCACACGTGGCGTAAGATCCCGCAGTTTGGGGACTTGGCACTTTGGAAAATCTGCATCGTCATGTAGAAAGGGAGAAAAATCATCGAAATCTCGAAGGCATCCTAGTCATTGATCAAGAAGGGGACACATGGAGGTAGGATAAATTGTTCGACATTTCAGCGTCGAGAAATATGGGAAGTTATTTCATTCAAATGACTAAAGGAAATCGCTGAAGCCTAAAGAGGAGGAATCTGGACCATCCATTGGTCGAAGCTTGGGGACCGTCGATTTGATAGTTGGGCGCAAATGATTTTCGACAATTGACATTTCACAAGTGTTATGTATGTTGTGCGTGGTAAAAAATCGTTGAAGCCCGAAAACATAATCCGAGCTGTCGATATCGACAATTGTTGAAGACCATTGATCTTTCCACTTAGTGTTCGACAGTTCACAGATTTTGTATTGGGAGGTAAGAGGGATAAAAAGTCTCGAAGTCTCGAAAATTTTGGGGATTGGATGTTTGGCCCACTCTTTTGGCCCTTGGTCTCTGAGGAGGCTTTGCCAGTGCTCGGGGACTCCCAAAACGGAAAATTTACATTTGGGAAGAAGGTTTTTAGGAACCTATGTATTGAGAGTTTGGTCTCGGAGGGAGCCTGTGAGCTAATTTCAGCTCCTGACTAGAATGATCCTAGATCGGGAGGTTGCATGGACCCTGGGAGAGGGTGGGGTCTACATCAAGTGGTATCAGAGCCTGAATTTAAGCTCCGTGTGAAACAAAATTCATAATCATGCTGCCAAGAAGACGCAGGGGCATACCTGTAGAAAATCCATCCATGGAAGAGGAGATGAGGCATCTCTGTGCAAGATTGGATTCCATGGAGACAATGAAGAGAAGAGAACCTGGTGTTGGTGACATCAACAAAGATGAGTGTGAAGAAATAGAAGTAGAAGAATATGCAGAAGGAGACGCTGCAGAGGAACACTTGTTGAAAGTTGTTGCAAAAATGGGAGCCAAAGAAAAAATAGAAATCACGATGTATGAAGGCAATTTGGATGTTGAGGAGCTGCTGGATTAGATAAGGTCCTTAGAAAAGTACTTAGATTATGAAGAGATAGAGGATGAAAATAAGGTGAAGCATATTGTTACCATACTAAAGGGACATGCAGCACTATGGTGGGATGAATTGGAAGTCAAGAGAAGGCACAAGGATAAGAAACAAATAAAAAATTAGGATAGGATGGTAGCTAAATTGAAAGCTAAGTTCATACCCAATCACTATCAGATCAATCTGTTCAGGATATTGCATAACTTGAGACAGAAGGGCTTGTCAGTGAAATAATACATTGAAGAATTTAATAGATTTAACATCAGAGCAGGACATCATGAGAGCGATGAGGAAAAGGTTTCTAGGTATATTAATGGCCTGAGATATGAAATCCAAGAAGAAATTAGCATGATGGCAATGAGAATAGTGGAAGATGCTTATCAATCAGCATTGAAAGCAGAGGAGAAGTTGGCTAGAAAAAAAAAGCCAACAAAACAGAGGAAAGAGTCCCAACAGAGGCAAAGGAACTGTCCAAGAAAAGTTCCAGAAACCCAAACCTGAAGTTGGAAAGTATCACAGTCATACATAAAGAGGAGGAAGTTTCAAATATGGACAATATGGTGGCATAAAATATTTTTCTTGAGGAAGAGGAAGAGGAGGAGAAGTGAAATTCTATGTCTGTGGAAAGACAGGGCATGTGTCTTGGCAATTTCCTGAGAGGAAAAATAAATAAGGAGGTGAATAAGCTCACATTTTCGAAGCTCAAATAAGGAATGTTGAGGAAGAAGCAGCGGAAGATGGGAAATCCCTCATTATGAGGAAATTTCTCTTAAAACCAGAGAAATAAGCAAAAGAGCCAGTTTATAGAAACAATATGTTCAGGACTGCTTGCAAGACCAAGGAAAGGGTATGGAAAGTAATCATAGATAGTGGGAGCACTGATAATTTGGTATCCACATAAATGGTGGAAAAGATGGAGCTAGAGACAACTACACATCCGAACTCGTACAAGGCATCGTGGCTGCAGAAGGGACACCAAGTCATGGTAAGTTGACAATGCTATGTTGAATTTAAGATAGGAGGTTATAAAGATGATATTTTATGTGATGTAATAACCATGGATGTTTGTCATGTTCTGTTGGGAAGACCGTGGAAATTTGACAAAAATGTCATACATGATGGGAGAAAAAATACTTACACCCTTGAGAAGAATGGACGTACATATATGTTTCTTCCAATGGAGGGAAACAAAGTGAAGGAAAAAGATATCCCAAGCATACTTCTCATGAGTGGGAAGGAACTCTTGACTGAAGTCAATAAGGAACATAAGATGCAGTTTGTTGTGGTGAGAGTGCCTAGAGTCATCCTTACAAGTACTTCTGTGGATGATCTACCTGAAGAGATTAAGGAAATGTTGGATAATTTTTCTAATATTGTGTTGGATGAGTTACCTCGCTCTTTTCCACCCATTAGGAGTATTAGTCATCACATTGACCTTATTCTAGGAGAAAGTTTTCTAAACAAAGAAACATATAGGTTGACACCTCGAGAAACTGAAGAGTTCAAGAATCAAGTCCAAGAGTTGTTGAATAAGGGTTTGGTCAGAGAATGTTTGAGTCAATCCGCTTTACTAACTATGTTGAGTCAAAAGAAATATGGAGGTTGGAGCATGTGCACAGATTCTAGACCCATCAAAAATATTACCATCAAGTATAGATTCCCTTTACCCAGAAAGGATGATTTGGTGGATTGCTTGAGTGGAGCAATTTTTTTTTTTCTGAGATAGACTTGAAGAGTGGGTATCATCAGATAAGAATGAGAGAGGCAGATGAATGGAAGACAAAATTCAAGACAAATGAAAGGTTGTATGAATGGCTTGTTATTCCATTTGGATTAACAAATTCCCCAAGCACATTCATGAGATTGATGAATGAAGTACTCAAAGACTTCATAGGTAAGTTTGTAATTGTGTATTTGGATGATATCCTAGTCTTCTGTAAAACTAAAGAAGAACACTTAAGGAACTTGACATTAGTGATGAGGAGGTTGCAATAGGAGAAGTTGTTGATAAATCTGAAGAAATGTTCTTTCATGAATAAATAACTCATATAATTGGATTTTTTTATCTCTTCGAATGAGTTGAAGATGGATCCAGAAAAGGTGAGGGAAATCAAAGAATGACCTTCTCCAAGAAGAATATTTGAGGTGATAAGTTTCCATGGATTAACAAGTTTTTATAGGAAATTCATCAAGAATTTCAGTGGCATTTGTGCACCTATGGTGGGCACTATAAAGAAAAAACATGTCTTTTAATTGGACAGAGGAAGTTGAAAAAATATTCAGAGTGTTAAAGGAGAAGATAACATAACAACCTATTCTGGTTCTGCCATATTTCAAGAAGATATTTCAAGTGAGGTGTGATGCCAATGGAGTAGCTATTGGTGCAATCTTGAGCCAAGACAATAAGAATGTTGCTTATTTAAGTGAGAAGCTTAATGACACTAAGAGAAAATTTTCAACATATGATAAAGAATTTTATGCTATAATACAAGCTCTGAAAAAGTGGAGGCACTATATTATTCCAAAGGAGTTTGTCTTGTACATTGATATTCAGGCTTTACAATTCATAACCAGACATGAGAAGTTGAACCAAAGACATGCTAAATGGGTAGAATTCATGCACACTTTTACTTTTTTTACTAAGCACATTAGTGGTAGCACTAACAAAGTTGTTGATGCTTTGAGCAGGAGATGTATGATTATGAATGAAATTCAAGTGGAGACCTTGGGGTTTGAATACCTTAAGGAAATGTATCATGAAGATACATATTTTAAAGAGGATTATGAAGCATGTGAGAACCCTTTTCTAAGGGATGGAAGTCAGTGGATAGAGTACCTAATTCAAACAGACTGTTGTTTAAAGGAATCCAACTCTGTATTCTGAAATGCTCAATGAGAGAGAACCTGTTGAAAGAAAAACACAGTGGAGAATTGGATGAAAATTTTGGCCATGAAAAGACTTATGCACAACTGAGTTCTTCATAACATTGGCCAGGTATGAGATCTGATGTGAAGAAAATCGTGGACATATATAGAGTTTTCCAGTAAGCAAAAGGGAAACAACAAAACACTGGTGCGTATCAACCATTGCCTATTCCAGATAGGACATGGGATGCAATAAGAATGGATTTTGTGTTGGGATTACCAAGAACTTAGAGGGGGACTGATTCCATATTTTTTTTGGTTGACAATTTTCAAATATCGAACACTTCATACCATGCCAAAAAACTAGTGATGCTACTCACATAGTTTTTTTTTTTTCAAAGAAGTTGTGAGATTGCATGGTTTTCCCATAAGTATAGTTTCAAACAAAGATACCAAGTTCATGGGACACTTTTGGAGAACTCTATGGAAAATACTGGGGACACATTTTTCCTTCAGTTAATCATATCACCCTCAGATAAATGGACATATTGAGGTGGTAAATCATAGTTTGGGAAATTTGTTGAGAAGTTTGGTCACTTGTTGGCCCTTGGTTATGGAAGGTTGCAAAGATTAAGGAAAGAAGCACGAAGTGAGAACTGCGTGGAAGACAAGTTGATTGAGATTGGGTCGAAGTGACCAAAATAGAAGAAACGACGGAGCGAAGTAAGAGAAAACAAGTCATTGGACAGGGAGATCGAGGAAGACAGATCAACAAGGAAGATGGATCATGGATGACTCAGCAAGCAGAAAAGCCACCAATGGATGCTTTGGAGCACCTCGCAAGAAAGAAGGAAATACAGGCTGGTGAAGCCCTGAAAACGCGGGTCAAGTTGACCTAGGGTTTTAGACACCTAGGGTTTTGATATTTAGGGTTTTGACACCTAGGTTTCAGCCTAAGGTTGTCTGAGAGTTATTGTAAAGTATAAATAAAGGTCAAGAGGACATGGGATAGGGTCGATTATGGGATAATGAGTGATTTTTGTTATTGTTGAGAGAGAAGTGTTGTATGGTGAGAGAATTCTGCGTTGTAAGATCTTCAGCTGGGTGGGAAGATCAACCCTGCAACTGGGTACGTAGGGAGGGAAGGGAGGAATAGAAAGAAAGGAAGATCTACAAGCTAAAAGTGTATATAGAACTGCATGCTTTCATATAATATATCATAAAGAGAAGTTTTGTGGATGTAGCCCTAGGGAGAGGGTGAACCACGTATATATTGTTGTTGTGTGTGATTGGTGTTGCGTTCTTCTAATCTCTAATATATTGTTAATGCAATATTGTGTTAGATCTGAGATATAGTTTGTGCAATAGGATTAAAAAAGATAAAGAATAACTAGATTTGTGTGAGAGTGTTGCCCTGGATCCTCTTTGCATTTCCTCTGGTTGTAGACACCTGTGTCCTGCAACCCCCTATAGCTACTTTGGGTGAGACTGCATCTTCTTTGTAGGTGTTGTCAAAAGGGCCAATAGTTAGGGCTTGTTGGTGTGTTGTTAGAACTGAACCGTGGGTCTTCCCCTGTGCCAACAAATGGTTCCGTTGCTGGGACTGGTATCTTCTTGAGGGAATGTCAAGGTGGTTTCCATCGAAGACAAAGATTCATAAGTAGATAGAAGAAAAAGAGAAGGACTTGCCTGAAGCTCAAAATAAGAACCCTAATCTTAGTACAGAGGATTGGTTGGGAAGGTATATCTTGACTGATATACACGAGATTTTCTTTGGAGGAATTCATAAGGAGCTATACGAGTGGCTAGCCAGATTAGCAGATACCCAGTTCGAAATTAGACTCAGACCACCTGTGGTTTGGACGTCGACGATGATCAAGAAGGTCAAGAGAGTTGATAACATCATGTCAAGATCAGTAGACCACTGGTTTGATAGTACCATTGGAGTGTACATTACTAAGTTTGTTATTGATAGAGTAGAATCATATAGCGAAGCAGAGAGATATTTCTTTAAGGGACGAAGAGGAAAATTTTTACACTTCTTGAAGTTGAAGATCAAGATGCTATTGCATGAGAAGAACATCCTGAAGATACAGTAGTGGGTTAGATTGAAAAATATAATGTTCAAGAATTGAGATAGCGACAACGACACAGAGGTCAGACACAGACGTAGTGGGAGAACCTTCAGAGAAGTTCCTCCGGTGAACTTGTTTGAGAAAAATCACGAACCACCAGCACAGGAAGAAGGGTTCTACAATGGAGAAGAATAAGAGCTATTGAAAGAGGAACATTCAGAGTCCTTTAGGGAAGAAGAAGGGAAGACTGAAAAACCTTGTCGAGAAGAGTCAGAAACTTCAGGAACTGTGTAGCCTGTTGAAGTAAGTACTATTACGCCTCCTGTTGTTTTAACAACATTAAGTGACCAGAGTAACCTAAGTTATCAGAGCACTCAAAGCACTGGTACAAGTGGTTCAGTTCATACTCAGTCAAGAACCCTAAGAATATCTATGGCATATGAGAAGAGTTTACCCACCTTTAGGGGAGATGGATATGAATATCCTTCTTATGCGAAGATGTATGGAGTATCAAGAATGTCACCGACGAAGCTGTTAAGAGAGATCAGATTAGTAATACCCTGAGAGATCGTGAACTGAGCTGGTACATGAAGTTCGTCCAAGGATTTGTACAGCCAAAACCGATGAATGAGATCAAGACTGTGTTGATTGAAAAATTCAAGAAACCCAAGTCGGAGTCACAGTGCATCACAGAGTTGAAAGAAATCAAGTAGAGAGTAGTTGAACCTGTTTGGGAGTTTGATCAGAGGTTTAAGACCCTAACAAGCCATTTGAGTTTTCAGATTCAAGACGAACAAAATAAAGAATGGTTTATTGTTGCCCTCTTACCACACATCAGAGTCCCTCTGATACAACATAAGATTGCTTCGTAGACTGAGTCATTGGAGATTTCCATGAAACTAAAACCAACCCCTATGGGAGAGTCCAGCTCAGGTATGAGTCAAATTTTGAGTCAGCTAACTAACCTATCACTGCAGGTCGAAGATATGAAAAATGATAAAGGAAACGATAAAAGAGAAGATATTTGGTGTATCAGATGAAAATCAGAAGGTCATGACAAGGATAATTGTCCTCTATTTCATGAGTACTTATCTTCAGGAGCCTCGAGCCTTTTGAAGTAGGTTCCTCTACCTTGGTGTGAGGTATGTAGAAATAGACATCATTGTGGAGAATGTTATTACATGCAAAAATATGTCCAGACACCTACCAACCTTTACTGTACATTCTATAAATATGTGGGGTATGATGAGAAATATTGTAGGGCTTATGACCTCTTTCATGAAAGATCAAGAGACACATATAGAATTCAAGGAAAAGTACAACAAGAAGGAAATACTATGCAGTTTAACTCCCCAGGAAGAGAAAACTTCAACCCTCGTGGAGGATTCAAAGGAAGAGGACGAGGAGGAGGCATGTGACAAGGTTGAGGTCAGATCATTTGTTACAATTATGCACAACCAGGTCACTTGGAAAGGGACTGTTAGAACCCTTGTACCACTTGCAGTTACTGCAACTCATTTGAACATGTCATAGAAGATTTTCCTGCACTGTTAGCCAAACTTCAGGAAAGATGAGGAGGGAACCAACAAGTACAAAAAATCTCAGTAGAACCTCACAGAGTGGATCCTAGAGTCATCGTTATCACTATAGGAGGTGTTTATACAGGAGAAGACAGGGTGACTCCAGGGAAGATTATAGAAGAATCAGATGTCAGAATAACTACAGAGAAGACACAGGAGTTTGATCCAAAGAAAGAGAAGCAAACATTTGAAGAGGCAAGAAAAGAGTTTGAAAGAGATCATGCTTCTTCATCAAAGGCACAACCAGAAGTGAGAGAATGTGGAATTCCCCTGTCCTTTGATCAGTGTGCTTCACCCGGAGAAGGAAAAGAGGTAAGCAGACTTATGGAATTCTGATATACTTGCATTAATTTGATTAAGGATGAAAAAGCCATACACAAAATACAAAATTTGATCAGACAGTATGAGATAGGAAGGGTAGATCCTTTACTGAATAAAGCAGTACATCAACTATCCAAAAAGATAAGGACAAATAAGGAACTACACCTTAATTCCCAAATTGGAGATTATGATATCAATTATGTGGTCCTTGACTTAGGGTCGGAGGTCAACGTTATGCCGAAGTAGACCTAGGCACTGATGGGAAAAACTAAGTTGATCTATTCCCCTATCAGGTTTAGGATGGCTAATCAACAGGCAGTAAGCCCCTTTGGTAGGCTAGAGCATATCCCTGTGGACATCGACGGGGTAAGAACATTTGGGGACTTTGAGGTGATTGAGATAGTTGATGATATTTGTCCTTATCATGCGCTGTTAGGAATTGATTGGGCTTTCAACAATTCCACTTTTGTTGAATTAAATAAAATAAGAATGAAATTTGAAGGTGATGGCCTTAGGTTCATTTCACCTTTGGATCCTGATGAAGTTCGAAGATACACATAACCCATTAGAGAGGGAGAGTGCTCATATGAGCTAGAGAATATATATAAATTGACAGCAAGACAATAGGATTACATTAACCATACACAAGATGGGAATTTGAGATGGTGAAGTGACAACACATGCTCATCAGACTCAGAAGAAGCACTGGAGAACTGACATAACAAAATGTATGAAGTTTCTATGCGGATATGTGCCAGATTGACAAGGGAAGTTCACTGGATTGGCACAGAAGTAAGTAACTTGCCTGCATTTGATGGTTTAAATCACTTAGAAACGTTCTTACTGGAATTTGAAGAAGTTGTACCAGTACAACATAGATTGTTGGCACTAGATGAGGCTTTGAAAGATACTCCAACAAGATGGTGGGGGACACATAAAAGGAACATCACGGACTAGATGCAATGTCACACTTTGATGACAATGCAATTTTCAGACAACATTGAAGGATGTGAAGTTTGATACATAGGTCAAAGCTTTCACAAGGACCATGTGTGAAGTTGTGAGGAGACCGAGAGAAACATTCCTCAAGAGAAGTGGGTGCATACGTTCATTAATACTCTAGAAACAATGCCTATCAATTGGTATCTTCAAGTAGAACTGCACCTCACCACTTCAGATTGGTACAGTATGACTCAGAACTTTGTAGCTACATTTTTATTTGAAATTCAGTATCCCATGGTGGATAAAGCTTTACAAGTTGTCAGACAGAAAGTATTTGAGGAGGCACCTAGCCTCCCTGTGGAGAAAGAAGAGGATGAATGGTCTGCACCTCTTCAGAAACTACAAAGATGTACAATATCAATGCCGATGAAGACGATGATCCTAGGAATGTGAACATCGCATAAATGGAAGGACATAGAGACATATAAGGACCAAGAGTCAAACTACCTTTCATTGAAAATCCGATCAAAATCAAGAAAGTTAATATCGGAATAGAGAAAACACCTAAGCTTGCTAATGTTGGAGATTACTAGGATGATGCCACCATTGATAAGATCAAAAAATTACTGCACAAATATCAAGACTTGTTCCCAACCAAGTTCACTGATATGAAGGGCATAAAAGGGCCCATGGGAGAGATGAAAATCCCCTGGAAACCATATGTACGGCCGGTCAAGCAGAGACCCTACAGATTGAATCCCAAATATAAGGTGAAAGTGAAGATTGAATTAGACAGAATGTTGGAAGTAGGAATCATAGAACCTATTGAAGAGTCAGAGTGGATTATCCCTATGGTGGTCCAAGATAAGAATACAAGAGAGATCAGGGTTTGTGTAGACCTCAGGAAGCTGAATTATGCCTGTTTGCATGACCCATTCCCTACAACCTTCATAGATGAGGTTCTAGATAATGTGGGAGGATAGGAGGTATATTCCTTTACAGATGGATTTTTAGGTTATCACCAGATCATAATTAATAAAGAAGATCGCCATAAGACCACATTTGCAACAAAATGGGGTTCCTACCGGTACATAGTGATGCCTTTCGGATTGAAGAATGCACCAGCCATATTTTCCAGGGTGGTGGTCGAAGCATTCAAGGAGTTTTTACATAAATATTTGGAAGCATATTTTGATGATTGGACAATTTTTAGCCTATTGCATAATCATATTGAATGTTTAAGACTAATGTTGGATAAGTGCAGGCAATGTCAGATTTCCCTGAATCTGAAGAAGTGCATCTTATTTTCACCCTTTGGAGTGTTGCTAGGCCATATTGTGTGTAAGTAGGGGTTGCTGGTAGATCTGTCCAAGATTTCCATTATTGTTGATATACCCCCTTCCACTTCAGTTCAACAGCTGCGCACTGCACTGGGACATACTGGATACTACAGGAAGTTCATTAAGGGCTATTCATAAATTACAACACCCATGGAGAAGATTTTGAAGAAAGATTGTCAATTTCAATGGACAGAAGAATGTCAGCAGAGCTTCGACACACTGAAACAGAAAATGGTTATTGTGCCTATTTTGGTTTTCCCAGATTGGAGCAAGGAATTTCAAGTGCATGTCAATGCTTCATATATTGCACTAGGAGAAATGTTAGCACAACCAGGAGCAGGAGATATTGACCACCCGTTAGCCTTTGCTAGTAGGAAGCTATCTACAACTGAGATAAACTACACTACCACTGAGAGAGAAGGTTTAGACATGGTGTACATGCTGCAAAAGTTTCGACATTACTTGTTGGGAGGACATTTTAAGATGTTCACTGATCACTGTACGTTGAAATACCCAGTCAACAAACCAGTGTTGGGGGGAAGAATATGCAGATGGATACTGTTATTCCAGGAATATGATTTTGAGATTGTGGTCAAGCCAGGGAGAATGAACAAGGGACCTGATCATTTGTCTAGGTTAGAGCATGGAGAGGAACCTACTAGTTTGGAGGATACACTACCAGATGCACAATTGTTGGCCATTAGAAGGGTTGATGACCACTTCATCAAGATATTCCAATTATTGTCAACATGAATGGCACCTAGTCAATATACAATCATCCAGAAGAAACAACTGGTAGTGCGCACTACATATTTTTCACTTATAGCCAGACAACTATACAAGATGGGACCTGATGAGATCCTGAGGAGATGCGTTATGGAGGCAAAAAAACCAATGATTTTAGCAGAAGCACATGAAGGCATCACAGGGGGGAACTATGGAGGGAAATAAACAATGCATAAAGTTCTTAGAGATGGCCTCTGGTGGCCTAATTTACATAAAGATGCCAAGGAATACTATAAAGCCTGCGATGTATGCCAAAGAGTTGGGAATCCTTCCCGAAGAGATGGAATGCCTTTAACACCACAACTGAATTTGCAGGCATTTGAGAAATGGGCAATTGATTTTGTGGGACCTATAAACCCACCAGGGAAGCACACAAGAGCTAGATACATCATCATTGCGATAGATTATTTGACAAGATGGGCAGAAGCAAGAGCAGTTACAGACTATAGTGCAACTACAACTGCACAATTTATATTTGAGGATATCATAACTAGGTTTGGGTGCCTGAAGACCCTGATGATCGATCAAGGAACACACTTTATTAATAAGACTATTGAAGCCTTGACTCAGGAATTCAAAGTCCGCCATCAGAAGAGTATTCCTTACCATCCACAAGTGAACGAGACCGTCGAAGATTTCAACAAGATCTTGGAGACAACACTGATGAAGATTTGTAGTGTGAACATGGATGACTGGGATTTGAGAGTACCAACAGTGCTATGGGCCTATAGAACTACTTGTAAGAAGATAACAATGCAGACTCCCTTCAATTTGGTGTATGGTCTAGAAGCAGTTGTCCCTATGGAATATTTGGTTCCTAGTCTCAGAATTGCAACATTCAAATATATGGATGACACTGGCGTTGTTCAAGAGAGGCTTGCACACTTGGTAGAACTAGAAGAAGATCGATTTATTGCAGGATTCCATCAGCTAGTATAAAAGGAATGAGAAAATGCCTATCATGATAGGCACATCAAGAAGAAAGCCTTCAAGCAAGGAGATCTAGTATTGGTATATGACATCAAGTTCATGAAGCATCTAGGGAAGTTCAGGACACATTGGATTGGGCCATATGAGGTTGCTTACGTTACAGAAGGAGGAGCTGCATAGTTGAAGACCTTGAATGGAGAATGGAAGGAAGGTTTGGTGAATGGGAGCCGGTTGAAATTGTACTATGACAACCAACTACCTCACATCTCTCAGTAGAAGCATGAGAAAAATGGTCTATGTACCAGGTGCAATTGAAACTGGGTACTAGACACAGAAAAGATAGTCTGCATAAGGAAAGAAAGAAAGGAAAAAGAAAAAAACACAGGCTACCCCACACAGTCTGAAGACTAAGAAAAACAGAAGGTTCAGACCTGAAGTGCCTCGGGACGAGTCATATGTGAGTGTTGGGGGACTATTGGCCCTTGGTTATGGAAGGTTGTGAAGATTAAGTAAATAAGAGTGAAGTGCGAACTGCGCGGAAGACAAGTTGACTGAGATTGGGTTGAAGTGACCAAAAGAGAAGACAAGACGGAGCGAAGTAAGAGAAAACAAGTCGTTGGACGGGGATATCAAGGAAGATGGATCATGGACGACTCAACAAGCAGAAAAGACACCAATGGATGCTTTGGAGCACCTCACAAGAAAGAAGGAAAGACAGGCTGACGAAGCCTTGAAAACGTGGATCAAGTTGACCTAGGGTTTTAGACACCTAAGGTTTTGATATTTATGGTTTTGAGACCTAGGTTTCAACCTAAGGTTGTCCGAGAGTCATTGTAAAGTATAAATAAATGTCAAGAGTACTTGGGATAGGGTCGATTATGGGATAATGAGTGTTTTTTGTTATTGTTGAGAGAGAAGTGTTGTGTGGTGAGGGAAGTCTATGTTGTAAGATATTCAGCTGGGTGCGAAGATCAATCCTGTAGCTGGGTGCGCAGGGAGGGAAGGGAGGAAGAGAAAGAAAGAAATATCTGTAAGCTAAAAGTGTAGATAGAACTGTATGATTTCATCTAATATATCATAAAGAGCAGTTATGTGGATGTATCCCTAGGAAGAGGGTGAACCATGTATATATTGTTGTTGTGTGTGATTGGTGTTGCGTTCTTCAGATCTCTGATATACTATTAATGCAATATTCTGTTAGATCTGAGATATAGTTCGCGCAATAGGCTTAAGAAAGACAATGATTAACTAGATCTGTGTGAGAGTGTTGCCCTGAATCCTCTTTGCATTTCCTTTGGTTGTAGACACTTGTGTCCTGCAACCCCCTATAGCTACTTTAGGTGAGACTACATCTTCTTTGCAGGTGTTGCCGAAAGGGCCAGTAGTTAGGGCTCGTTGGTGCGCTGTTAGAACTGAACCCTGGGTCTTCCCCTGTGCCAACATCACTGAACATCATAACTAGTGGGATCAAATTCTGCCCCAGGCAGAGTTTGTTTATAATGATTCCCCAAACATAAGAACTGGAAAAAGTCCATTTCAAATAGTGTATGGAATGCATCCAAGAGGAATTTCAGAGTTAAGGGATTTAAAACATGATGATTTTAGGAGTGCAGGAGCAGAAGAAGTTGCTGCAGAGATGCAGAAGCTTCATGATGAGATAAAGAGATAGTTGTAGGAGAGAAGTCAAAATTAAAAAATCCAAGTTGATCGAAAAAGGAGAGAGGTTCATTTCAAAGTTGGGGATCAAGTTTTAGCACACCAGAGGAAGGAAAGGTTCCCAAGGGAACATATAACAAATTGAAGATGAAGAAAGTAGGACCATGTAAGATCCTCAAAAAGTTTGATGCAAATGATTATGAGATTGAGTTGCCCGAGTATGTGGGAATATCACCCATATTCAATGTTCCAGACATGTACCCTTACAGGATGGATGATCCAAGAGAATCAAATGATTAAAAGGAGATTCGATGGGAGAAGAATATGTCAAGAGAAGAAAATACACAAATGGAGAAGATCATAGACTAGAGGATTGGTAAGAAGACCAAGAGAAAGACTTATTTTGAGTACTCGGTGAAGTGGAAGTGTCACCCAATAGAGGATGCTAGTTGGGTAAATGAATCTAACATTCAGAAGCATGGAAAAGCAATGCAAGAGCTCATGGACAGGAGTCCATGAATTTTTGGCCAGAGGAGTATGATGTAGGAGCATCACCATCAAAAATTAAAGAGGCCAGGTGGAGGACAACTCAACACCCATCGCGCAGATTTCAAACTATTTTTGAATTCCAAGGAGAGTGCATCATTCTGTTTTGAAAGAATTGTAATTTAAAGCTTTTAAATGTTTTGAGGCTTGAGCCATCACATAAGGCCACTGAATATTGTAATCGTTTTAATTACCAGATAAGGTTGTAGATATACTAAGTATCGACTCATATCCGAATGTAATTTCCATTCAATGTAATATTCCTTAGTAGATGAATGTATGAACTATGATAGGATAGCACTAAGGTAGTCAGGAGGGAAGGATTGAAAAGCCTCTCCATGTAAAAATATATGTATTGTATGCCGAAATGAGGTTGTTGAATGTTATTGTTATTGTTGCTGAAAGAGATGTTGAAGCTTATTTAGAGTTGCAGATAGTTGGATGAGTCCATGCACATATTTTACTGAATGAATACAAGCAGAGAGGTTTGATTCCAAATGTATGGTTTTGTGTTCATCTAAATTATTTTAGTACATGTGATGTTTCTTTATGATCTCTGTGTTTTATCTGTTTATGTATCTTTTATGCATGGATATGTTTTTCATGGTTAAGAGTGGAAACCTTTGATGTTTCTGTAATTTTCATTTGTTTCTGTTCTTAGATTTCTGGTGCAAGGAGTGCATAGTGCCTAGAAGGAGTGCATAGGCCGAGTCGCAATAGACTCTGAATCTTAGAAGAGATAACATGAATTTACAGTTGAATTGCAAGGAATGCACAATTGTTCAGTTGAAGTCAAAAGAGTGCACAATTACTCAGTGGAGAGAAAATATTGGAAAAGACCCGTGTAAGGAGTGAGTCGGGAAACTACTTTGTTTAAGTGTTGAAGAAGTCTCAGAGGAGATGAACATAAGGAGTGCGTAAAGCAAACCAATTTTATTCAAAAATATCTAAGTCTGAAACTCATTGGAAGTTCCAGGGACACAAGGAGTGTGCCCGAGGTCTATAAACCTCGGAGGAACAAAGATCATAAGAGATAGAGGGTAGAAGAGTTCCGCGGGAGGGACTTAGAAAATTTCTAAGTCAAAAAATTTCTAAGTCAAAAAATTTAAAGTGCCAGAGGAGCACACAGGAGGGTGCCAAAGATTCTATTTATCTCATGTGGTCAAGCTCAGGAGGATTAACGACTGAAGTCCCTTGAGAGGGAAGGAGTTTTATTATTTAAAAGTTAAATGGTTGAGATCTATTGGGGAGGATCCAAGGTCTTTTGTGATCCTTAGATCTAGAGAAGTAGCACATGGTTTAACCCTATAAGTCATTAATACTTCGCAAGTTCGAAAGAAGTCGGGTGCAAATTTTAAAGGAGGAGTTATCAAAGAATGGAAATCAATGGTTGAGATCCATTTGGGAGTGTGCATGAGAGTGGATAGTTGTTGGATCAGGAGGAGTTCCATAAGGATTAATCAGTGAAGTCCTGAAGAAGTCGAGACCCCCAAAGTCCTGAAGGCTGGAGTTAATCGTGGCCGTCCAAAATCCGAGGAGACGTGTCAACAGATCGTGTACTTCGGTGGACTAACATTCCAGAGGAAGATAGGAGTGGAGGACCCTCGAAGTACCAAAGTCAGGAGTTGATTTGGATCATTGATCAGGGGAAGTACACATGGCAACAGATCTAGAGGTCCAACACTCTGAAGTGTTAAAGATTCTTGCTTAATCTGTTATTATTAATCTTCACTATAACAACAACATAATAAGGATCTTACTGAAAGAAACACAATCACAGAGTACATAAGCATTTATCCTGGGAAACCCTCGAGGGGAAGAAAACCCAACAAAACTTCTTTAATATAGATTCAATAACCAAGTATAGTGTCTCTCACAAGAGAGATCTCACCAAATAGAAGATCCACCAGAAACCCTAACCAGAACAGAGTAGTGCACCACTTAGAC
>SNQJ01S0063049.1:23727-41235 GCA_010110895.2 Picea sitchensis | reverse complement strand
AAAAGATACATAAACAGATAAAACACAGAGATCATAAAGAAACATCACATGTACTAAAATAATTTAGATGAACACAAAACCATACATTTGGAATCAAACCTCTCTGCTTGTATTCATTCAGTAAAATATGTGCATGGACTCATACAACTATCTGCAACTCTAAATAAGCTTCAACATCTCTTTCAACAACAATAACAATAACATTCAACAACCTCATTTGGGCATACAATACATATATTTTTACATGGAGAGGCTTTTCAATCCTTCCCTCCTAACTACCTTAGTGCTATCCTATCATAGTTCATACATTCATCTACTAAGGAATATTACATTGAATGGAAATTACATTCAGATATGAGTCGATACTTAGTATATCTACAACCTTATCTAGTAATTAAAACGATTACAATATTCAGCAGCCTTATGTAATGGCTCAAGCCTCAAAACATTTAAAAGCTTTAAATTACAATCCTTTCAAAACAGAATGATGCGCTCTCCTTGGAATTCAAAAATAATTTGAAATCTGCGCGATGGGTGTTGAGTTGTCCTCCACATGGCCTCTTTAATTGTTGATGGTGATGCTCCTGCATCATACTCCTCTGGCCAAAAATTCATGGACTCCTGTCCATGAGCTCTTGCATTGTTTTTCCATGCTTCTGAATGTCAGATTCATTTACCCAACTAGCATCCTCTATTGGGTGACCCTTCCACTTCACCAGGTACTCAAAATAAGTCTTTCTCCTAGTCTTCTTACCAATCCTCTAGTCTATGATCTTCTCCATTTGTGTATTTTCTTCTCTTGACATCTTCTTCTCCCATCGAATCTCCTTTTAATCATTTGATCCTCTTAGATCATCCATCCTGTAAGGGTACATGTCTGGAACATTGAATATGGGTGATATTCCCACATACTCGGGCAACTCAATCTCATAATCATTTGCATCAAACTTTTTAAGGATCTTACATGGTCCTATTTTCTTCATCTTCAATTTGTTATATGTTCCCCTTGGGAACCTTTCCTTCCTCTGGTGTGTTAAAACTTGATCCCCAACTTTGAAATGAACCTCTCTCCTTTTTTGATCAACTTGGATTTTTTAATTCTGACTTCTCTCCTACAACTATCTCTTTATCTCATCATGAAGCTTCTGCATCTCTGCAGCAACTTATTCTGCTCCTGCACTCCTAAAATCATCATGTTTCAAATCCCTTAACTCTAAAATTCCTCTTGGATGCATTCCATACACTATTTGAAATGGACTTTTTCCAGTTCTTATGTTTGGGGAATCATTATAAACAAACTCTGTCTGGGGCAGAATTTGATCCCACTAGTTATGATGTTCAGTGATGTTGGCACAGGGGAAGACCTAGGGTTCAGTTCTAACAACGCACCAACAAGCCCTAACTACTGGCCCTTTCGGCAACACCTGCAAAGAATATGTAGTCTCACCTAAAGTAGCTATAGGGGGTTGCAGGACACAAGTGTCTACAACCAAAGGAAATGCAAAGAGGATTCAGGGCAACATTCTCACACAGATCTAGTTAATCATTGTCTTTCTTAAGCCTATTGCGCGAACTATATCTCAGATCTAACAGAATATTGCATTAATAGTATATCAGAGATCAGAAGAACGCAACACCAATCACACACAACAACAATATATACGTGGTTCACCCTCTTCCTAGGGATACATACACATAACTGTTCTTTATGATATATTAGATGAAATCATACAGTTCTATCTACACTTTTAGCTTGCAGATCTTCCTTTCTTTCTCTTCCTCCCTTCCCTCCCTGTGCACCCAGCTACAGGATTGATCTTCGCACCCAACTGAAGATCTTACACCATAGAATTCTCTCACCACACAACACTTCTCTCTCAACAATAACAAAAATCACTCATTATCCCATAATCGACCCTATCCCAAGTCCTCTTGACATTTATTTATACTTTACAATGACTCTCGGACAACCTTAGGCTGAAACCTAGGCGTCAAAACCATAACTATCAAAACCCTAGGTGTCTAAAACCCTAGGTCAACTTGATCCACGTTTTCAGGGCTTCGTCAGCCTGTCTTTCCTTCTTTCTTGTGAGGTGCTCCAAAGCATCCATTGGTGTCTTTTCTACTTGTTGATTCGTCCATGATCCATCTTCCTTTTTGATCCATCTTCCTTGATATCCCCGTCCAACGACTTGTTTTCTCTTACTTCGCTTCGTCTTTTCTTCTATTTTGGTCACTTCAACCCAATCTCAGTCAACTTGTCTTCCACGCAGTTCGCACTTCACTCTTATTTACTTAATCTTCCCAACCTTCCATAACCAAGGGCCAATAGTCCCCCAACACTCACATGTGACTCGTCCCAAGGCACTTCAGGTCTGAACCTTCTGTTTTTCTTCGTCTTCAGACTGTGTGGGGTAGCCTGTGTTTTTTTCTTTGTCCTTTCTTTCTTTCCTTATGCAGATTATCTTTTCTGTGTCCAGTACCCAGTTTCAATTACACCTGGTACCTAGACCCTTTTTCTCATGCTTCTACTGAGAGCTGGGAGGTAGTTGGTTGTCATAGTACAATTTCAACCGGCTCCCATTCACCAAACCTTCCTTCCATTCTCCATTCAAGGTCTTCAACTGTGCAACTCCTCCTTCTGTAACGTAAGCAACCTCATATGGACCAATCCAATGTGTCCTAAACTTCCCTAGATGCTTCATGAACTTGATGTCGTATACCAATACCAGATCTCCTTGCTTGAAGGCTTTCTTCTTGATGTCCCTATCATGATAGGCATTTTCTCATTCCTTTTATACTAGCTGATGGAATCCTGCAATAAATCGATCTTCTTCTAGTTCTACCAACTATGCAAGCCTCTCTTGAACAACGCCAGTGTCATCCATATATGTGAATGTTTCAATTCTGAGACTGGAAACCAAATATTCCATAGGGACAACTGCTTCTAGACCATACACCAAATTGAAGGGAGTCTGCATTGTTATCTTATTGCAAGTAGTTCTATAGGTCCATAGCACTGTTGGTACTCTCAAATCCCAGTCATCCATGTTCACACTACAAATCTTCGTCAGTGTTGTCTCCAAGATCTTGTTGAAATCTTCGACCGTCCCATTCACTTGTGGATGGTAAGGAATACTCTTCTGATGGCGGACTTTGAATTCCTGAGTCAAGGCTTCAATAGTCTTATTAATAAAGTGTGTTCCTTGATCGATCATCAGGGTCTTCAGGCACCCAAACATGGTTATGATATCCTCAAATATAAATTGTGCAGTTGTAGTTGCACTACAGTCCTTAACTGCTCTTTCTTCTGCCCATCTTGTCAAATACTCTATCGCAATGATGATGTATCTAGCTCTTGTGCGCTTCCCTGGTGGGTTTATAGGTCCCACAAAATAAATTGTCCATTTCTCAAATGCCTGCAAAGTCATTTGTGGTGTTAAAGGCATCTTATCTCTTCGGGAAGGATTCCCAACTCTTTGGCATACATCGCAGGCTTTATAGTATTCCTTGGCATCTTTATGTAAAGTAGGCCACCAGAGGCTAGCTCTAAGAAATTTATGCGTTGTTTCTTTCCCTCCGTAGTTCCCCCCTGTGATGCCTTCATGTGCTTCTGCTAAAATCATTGGTCTTTCTGCCTCCATAACGCATCTCCTCAGGATCTCATCAGGTCCCATCTTGTATAGTTGTCTGGCTATAAGTGAAAAATCTGCAGTGTGCACTACCAGTTGTTTCTTCTGGATGATTGTATATTCACTAGGTGCCATTCATGTTGACAAGAATTGGACTATCTCGATGAAGTGGTCATCAACCCTTCTAATGGCCAACAATTGTGCATCTGGTAGTGTATCCTCCAAACTAGTAGGTTTCTCTCCATGCTCTAACCTAGACAAATGATCAGGTCCCTTGTTCATTCTCCCTGGCTTGACCACAATCTCAAAATCATATTCCTGGAATAACAGTAGCCATCTGCATATCCTTCACCCCAACACTGGTTTGTTGACTAGGTATTTCAACGTAGAGTGATCAATGAACATCTTAAAATGTCCTCCCAACAAGTAGTGTCGAAACTTTTGCAGCATGTACACCATGTCTAAACCTTCTCTCTCAGTGGTAGTGTAGTTTATCTCAGTTGTAGATAGCTTCCTTCTAGCAAAGGCTAACGGGTGGTCAATATCTCCTTCTCCTGGTTGTGCTAACATTGCTCCTAGTGCAATATATGAAGCATCGACATGCACGTGAAATTCCTTGCTCCAATCTGGGAAAACCAAAATAGGCGCAATAACCATTTTCTGTTTCAGTGTGTCGAAGCTCTGCTGACATTCTTATGTCCATTGAAACTGACAATCTTTCTTCAGAAGCTTCTCCATGGGTGTTGTAATTTGTGCATAGCCCTTAATGAACTTCCTATAGTATCCAGTATGTCCCAGCGCAGTGCACAGCTGTTGAACTGAAGTGGAAGGGGGTAGATCAACAATAATGGAAATCTTGGACAGATCTACCAGCAACCCCTACTTACACACAATATGGCCCAACATCACTCCAAAGGGTGAAAATAAGATGCACTTCTTCAGATTCAGGGAAATATGACATTGCCTGCACTTATCCAACATTAGTCTTAAACATTCAATATGATTATGCAATAGGCTAAAAATTGTCCAATCATCAAAATATGCTTCCAAATATTTATGTAAAAACTCCTTGAATACTTCGACCACCACCTTGGAAAATATGGTTGGTGCATTCTTCAATCCGAAAGACATCACTGTGTACTGGTAGGAACCCCATTTTGTTGCAAATGTGGTCTTATGGCGATCTTCTTTATTAATTATGATCTGGTGATAACCTAAAAATCCATCTGTAAAGGAATATACCTCCTATCCCCCCACATTATCTAGAACCTCATCTATGAAGGTTGTAGGGAATGGGTCATGCAAATAGGCATAATTTAGTTTCCTGAGGTCTACACAGACCCTGATCTCTCTTGTCTTCTTATCTTGGACCACCATAGGGCTAATCCACTCTGACTCTTCAATAGGTTCTATGATTCCTTCTTCCAACATTCTGTCTAATTCAATCTTCACTTTCACCTTATATTTGGGATTCAATCTGTAGGGTCTCTGCTTGACCGGCCTTACATATGGTTTCTAGGGGATCTTCATCTCTCCCATGGGCCCTTTTATGCCCTTCATATTAGTGAACTTGGTTGGGAACAAGTCCTGATATTTGTTCAGTAATTTTGTGATCTTATCAATGGTGGCATCATCCTAGTAATCTCCAACATTAGCAAGCTTAGGTTCTTTCTCTGTTCCGATATTAACTTTCTTGATTTTGATCAGCTTTCCAATGAAAGGTAGTTCAACTCTTGGTCCTTATATGTCTCTATGTCCTTCCATTTCTGCGATGTTCACATTCCTAGGATCATCGTCTTCATCGACATTGATATTTTACATCCTTGTAGTTTCTGAAGAGGTGCATTCCATTCATCCTCTTCTTTCTCCATAGGGAGGCTAGGTGCCTCCTCAAAGACTTTCTGTCTGACAACCTGTAAATCTTGATCCACCGTGGGATACTGAATTTCAAATAAAAATGTAGCTACAAAGTTCTGAGTCATACCGTACCAATCTGAAGTGGTGAGGTGCAGTTCTACTTGAAGATACCAATTGATAGGCGTTGTGTCTAGAGTATTGATGAACGCATGCACCCACTTCTCTTGAGGAATGTTTCTCTAGGTCTCCTCACAACTTCGCACATGGTCCTTGTGAAAGATTTGACCTATGTATCAAACTTCACATCCTTCAATGTTGTCTGAAAATCGCACTGTCATCAAAGTGCGACATTGCATCTAGTCCATGATGTTCCTTTTATGTGACCCCCACCATCTTGTTGGAGTAGCTTTCAAAGCCTCATCTAGTGCCAACAATCTATGTTGTACTGGTACAACTTCTTCAAATTCCAGTAAGAACGTTTCTAAGTGATTTAAACCATCAAATGTGGGCAAGTTACTTACTTCTATGCCAATCTAGTGAACTTCACTGGTCAATCTGGCACATATCTGCATAGAAACTTCATACATTTTGTTCTGCCAGTTCTCTAGTGCTTCTTCTGAGTCCAATGAGCATGTGTTGTCACTTCGCCAGCTCAAATTCCCATCTTGTGTACGGTTAATATAATCCTATTGTCTTGCTGTCAATTTATATATATTCTCTAGCTCATATGAGCGCTCTTCCTCTCTAATGGGTTCTGTGTATCTTCTACCTTCATCAGGATCCAAAGGTGAAATGACCCTAAGGCCATCACCTTCAAATGTCATTCTTATTTTATTTAATTCAACAAAAGTGGAATTGTTGAAAGCCCAATCAATTCCTAACAGCGCATGATAAGGACAACTATCATCAACTATCTCAATCACCTCGAAGTCCCCAAATGTTCTTACCCCGTCGATGTCCACAAGGACATGCTCTAGCCTACCAAAGGGGCTTACTGCCTGCTTATTAGCCATCCTAAACCTGATAGGGGAATAGATCAACTTAGTTTTTCCCATCAGTGCCTAGGTCTTCTTCTTCATAACGTTGACCTTCGACCCTAAGTCGAGGACCACATAATTGATATCATAATCTCCAATTTGGGCATTAAGGTGTAGTTCCTTATTTGTCCTTATCTTTTTGGATAGTTGATGTACTGCTTTATTCAGTAAAGTATCTACCCTTCCTATCTCATACTGTCTGATCAAATTTTGTAGTTCGTGTATGGATTTTTCATCCTTAATCAAATTAATGCAAGTATATCAAAATTCCATAAGTCTGCTTACCTCTTTTCCTTCTCCGGGTGAAGCACACTGATAAAAGGACAGGGGAATTCCACATTCTCTCACTTTTGGTTGTGCCTTTGATGAAGAAGCATGATCTCTTTCAAACTCATTTCTTGCCTCTTCAAATGTTTGCTTCTCTTTCTTTGGATCAAACTCCTGTGTCTTCTCTGTAGTTCTTCTGACATCTGATTCTTTTGTAATCTTCCCTGGAGTCACCCTGTCTTCTCCTATATAAACACCTCCTATAGTGATAATGATGACTCTAGGATCCACTCTGTGAGGTTCTGCTGAGATTATTTGTACTTGTTGGTTCCCTCCTCGTCTTTCCTAAAGTTTGGCTAACAATGCAGGACAATCTTCTATGACATGTTCAAATGAGTCACAGTAACTACAAGTGGTACAAGGGTTCTGACAATCCCTTTCCAAGTGACCTAGTTGTGCGCAATTGTAACAAATGATCTGACCTCGACCTCGTCACATGCCTCCTCCTCATCCTCTTCCTCTGAATCCTCCACGAGGGTTGAATTTTCCTCTTCCTGGAGAGTTAAACTACATAGTATTTCCTTCTCGCTGTACTTCGCCTTGAATTCTATATGTGTCTCTTGATCTTTTATGAAAGAGGTCATAAGCCCTACAATATTTCTCATCATACCCCACATATTTATAGAATGTACAGTAAAGGTTGGTAGGTGTCTGGACATATTTTTGCATGTAATAACATTCTCCACGGCGATGTCTATTTCTACATACCTCACACCAAGGTAGAGGGACCTGCTTCAAAAGGCTCGAGGCTCCTGAAGCCAAGTACTCATGAAATAGAGGACAATTATCCTTGTCATGACCTTCTGATTTGCATCTGATACACCAAATATATTCTCTTTTATCGTTTCCTTTATCCTTTTTCATATCTTCGACCTGCAATGATATGTTAGTTAGCTGACTCAAAATTTGACTCATACCTGAGCTAGACTCTCCCATAGGGGTTGGTTTTAGTTTTATGGCGATCTCCAATGACTCAGCCTGCGAAGCAATCTTATGTTGTATCAGAGGGACTCTGATGTGTGGTAAGAGGGCATAAATAAACCATTCTTTATTTTGTTTGTCTTGAATCTGAAAACTCAAATGGCTTGTTAGGGTCTTAAACCTCTGATCAAAATCCCAAACAGGTTCATCTACTCTCTGCTTGATTTCTTTCAACTCTGTGATGCACTGTGACTCTGACTTGGGTTTCTTGAATTTTGCAATCAACACAGTCTTGATCTCATTCATCGGTTTTGGATATACAAATCCTTGGACGAACTTCATGTACCATCTCAGTGCATGGTATCTCAAGGTATTACTAAACTGATCTCTCTTAACAGCTTCGTCGGTGACATTCTTAATACTCCATAAATCTTCGCATAAGAACCAATGTTGATCAAGATATTCATATCCATCTCCCCTAAAGGTGGGTAACCTCATCTCATATGCCATATATCTTCTTAGGGTTCTTGACTAAGTATGCACTGAACCAATTGTACCAGTGCTTTGAGTGCTCTGATAACTTAGGCTACTCTGGTTACTTAATGTTGTTAAAATAACAAGAGGCGTAATAGTACTTACTTCAACAGGCTGCGCAGTTTCTGAAGTTTCTGAATCTTCTCAGCAAGGTTTTTCAGTCTTCCCTTCTTCTGCCCTAGCGGACTCTGAATGTTCCTCATTCAATATCTCTTCTTCTTCTCCACTGTAGAACCCTTCTTCCTGTGTTGGTGGTTCGTGATTTTTCTCAAACAAGTTCACCGGAGGAACTTCTCTGAAGGTTCTCCCACTACGTCTGTGTCTGACCTCTGTGTCGTTGTTTCTGTCTGAATTCTTGAACATTATATTTTTCAATCTAACCCACTACTGTATCTTCAGGATGTTCTTCTCATGCAATAGCATCTTGATCTTCAACTTCAAGAAGTGTAAAAATTTTCCTCTCCATCCCTTAAAGAAATATCTCTCTGCTTGGCTATATGATTCTACTCTATCAATAACAAACTCAGTAATGTACACTCCAATGGTACTATCAAACTAGTGGTCTATTGATATTGACATGACGTTATCAACTCTCTTGACCTTCTTGATCATCGCCGACGTCCAAACCATAGGTCGTCTGAGTCTGATTTCGAACTGGGTATCTGCTAATCTGGCTAGCCACTCGTATACCTCCTTATGAATTCCTCCAAAGAAAATCTCGTGTATATCAATAAAGATATACCTTCCCAACCAATCCTATGTACTAAGATTAGGGTTCTTATTCTGAGCTTCAGGCAAGTCCTTCTCTTTTTCTTCTATCCACTTCTGAATCTTTGTCTTCGATGGAAACCACCTTGACATTCCCTCAAGAAGATATTGGTCCCAACAACGGAACCATTTGTTGGCACAAGGGCAGACCCACGGTTCAGTTCTAACAACGCACCAACAAACCCTAAATATTGGCCCTTTCGGAAACACCTACAAAGAAGATGTAGTCTCACCCAAAGTATCTATAGGGGGTTGTAGGACATAGGTGTCTACAACCAGAGGAAATGCAAAGAGGATCCAGGGCAACACTCTCACACAGATCTAGTTATTCTTTATCTTTCTTAAGCCTATTTCACAAACTATATCTCAGATCTAACACAATATTGCATTAACAGTATATCAGAGATCAGAAGAACGCAACACCAATCACACACAACAACAATATATATGTGGTTCACCCTCTCCCTAGGGCTACTTCCACAAAACTTCTCATTATGATATATTATATGAAAGCATGCAGTTCTATATACACTTTTAGCTTGCAGATCTTCCTTTCTTTCTATTCCTCCCTTCCCTCCCTACGTACCCAGTTGCAGGGTTGATCTTTGCACCCAGATGAAGATCTTACAACGCAGACTTCTCTCACCACACAACACTTCTCTCTCAACAATAACAAAAATCACTCATTATCCCATAATCGACCCTATCCCAGGTCCTCTTGACCTTTATTTATACTTTACAATAACTCTTAGACAACCTTAGGCTGAAACCTAGGTGTCAAAACCCTAAATATCAAAACCCTAGGTGTCTAAAACCCCAGGTCAACTTGACCAACGTTTTCAGGGCTTCTCCAGCCTGTATTTCCTTCTTTCTTGCGAGGTGCTCCAAAGCATCCATTGGTGGATTTTTTGCTTGTTGAGTCGTCCATGATCCATCTTCCTTGTTGATCTATCTTCCTCGATCTCCCTGTCCAACGACTTGTTTTCTCTTACTTCGCTCCGTCGTTTCTTCTCTTTTGGTCACTTCAACCCAATCTCAGTCAACTTGTGTTCCACGCAGTTCTCACTTCTTCTTCTTTCCTTAATCTTTGCAACCTTCCATAACCAAGGGCCAACAAGTGACCAAACTTCTCAACAAATTTCCCAAACTATGATTTACCACCTCAATATGTCCATTTATCTGAGGGTGATATGATTAACTGAAGGAAAAATGTGTCCCCAGTATTTTCCATAGAGTTCTCCAAAAGTTTCCCACGAACTTGGTATCTTTGTTTGAAACTATACTTATGGGAAAACCATGCAATCTCACAATTTCTTTGAAAAAAAAAAAATCTATGTGAGTAGCATCACTAGTTTTTTGGCATGGTATGAAGTGTTCGATATTTGAAAATTGTCAGCCAAACAAAATATGGAATCAGTCCCCCTCTAAGTTCTTGGTAATCCCAACACAAAATCCATGCTTATTGCATCCCATGTTCTATCTGGAATAGGCAATGGTTGATACGCACCAGTGTTTTGTTGTTTCCATTTTGCTTACTGGAAAACTCTATATCTGTCCACAATTTTCTTCACATCAGATCTCATACTTGTCCAATGTTATGAAGAACTCAGTTGTGCATAAGTCTTTTCATGGCCAAAATTTCCAGCCAATCCTCCACTGTGTTTTTCTTTCAATAGGTTCTCTCTCATTGAGCATTTCAGAATACAGAGTTGGATTCCTTTAAACAACAGTCCGTTTTGAATTAGGTACTCTATCCACTGACTTCCACCCCTTAGAAAAGGGTTCTCACATGCTTCATAACCCTCTTTAAAATATGTATCTTCATGATACATTTCCTTAAGGTATTCAAACCCCAAGGTCTCCACTTGAATTTCATTCATAATCATACATCTCCTGCTCAAAGCATCAACAACTTTGTTAGTGCTACCACTAATGTGCTTGATAAAAAAAAGTAAAATTTTGCATGAATTCTACCCATTTAGCATGTCTTTGGTTCAACTTCTCATGTCTGGTTATGAATTGTAAAGCCTGATTATCAATGTACAAGACAAACTCCTTTGGAATAAGATAGTGCCTCCACTTTTTCAGAGCTTGTATTATAGCATGAAACTCTTTATCATATGTTGAATATTTTCTCTTAGTGTCATTAAGCTTCTCACTTAAATAAGAAACATTCTTATTGTCTTGGCTCAAGATTGCACCAATAGCTACTCCGTTGGCATCACACCTCACTTGAAATATGGCAGAACCAGAATAGGTTGTTATGTTATCTTCTCCTTTAACACTCTGAATATTTTTTCAACTTCCTCTGTCCAATTAAAAGACATATGTTTTTTCTTTATAGTGCCCACCATAGGTGCACAAATGCCACTGAAATTCCTGATGAATTTCCTATAAAAACTTGCTAATCCATGGAAACTTATCACCTCAAATATGCTTCTTGGAGAAGGTCATTCTTTGATTTCCCTCGCCTTTTCTGGATCCATCTTCAACTCATTCGAAGAGATCAAAAAATCCAATTATATGAGTTATGTATTCATGAAAGAACATTTCTTCAGATTTATCAACAACTTCTCCTATTGCAACCTCCTCATCACTAATGTCAAGTTCCTTAAGTGTTCTTCTTCAATTTTACAGAAGACTAGGATATCATCCAAATACACAATTACAAACTTACCTATGAAGTCTTTGAGTACTTCATTCATCAATCTCATGAATGTGATTGGGGCATTTGTTAATCCAAATGGCATAACAAGCCATTCATACAACCTTTCATTTGTCTTGAATTTTGTCTTCCATTCTTCTGCCTCTCTCATTCTTATCTGATGATACCCCCTCTTCAAGTCTATCTCGAAAAAAAAAATTGCTCCACTCAAGCAATCCACCAAATCATCCTTTCTAGGTAAAGGGAATCTATACTTGATGGTAATATTTTTGATGGGTCTATAATCCGTGCACATGCTCCAACCTCCATATTTCTTTGGACTCAACATAGTTAGTACTGCGGATGGACTCAAACATTCTCTGACCAAACCCTTATCCAACAACTCTTGGACTTGATTCTTGAACTCTTCAGTTTCTCGAGGTGTCAACCTATATGTTTCTTTGTTTAGAAAACTTTCTCCTATAATAAGGTCAATGTGATGACTAATACTCCTAATGGGTGGAAAAGAGCGAGGTAACTCATCCAACACAATATTAGAAAAATTATCCAACAGTTCCTTAATCTCTTTAGGAAGATCATCCACATAAGTACTTGTAAGGATGACTCTAGGCATTCTCACCACAACAAACTGCATCTTATGTTCCTTCTTGACTTCAGTCAAGAGTTCCTTCCCACTCATGAGAAGTATGCTTGGGATAGATTTTTCCTTCACTTTGTTTCCCTCCATTGGAAGAAACATATATGTACATCCATTCTTCTCAAGGGTGTAAGTATTTTTTCTCCCATCATGTATGACATTTTTGTCAAATTTCCACAGTCTTCCCAACAGAACATGACAAACATCCATGGGTATTACATCACATAGAATATCATCTTTATAACCTCCTATCTTAAATTCAACATAGCATTGTCAACTTACCATGACTTGGTGTCCCTTCGGCAGCCACGATGCCTTGTACGGGTTCGGATGTGTAGTTGTCTCTAGCTCCATCTTTTCCACCATTTATGTGGATACCAAATTATCAGTGCTCCCACTGTCTATGATTACTTTCCATACCCTTTCCTTGGTCTTGCAAGCAGTCCTGAACATATTGTTTCTATAAACTGGCTCTTTTGCTTATTTCTCTGGTTTTAAGAGAACTTTCCTCATAATGAGGGATTTCCCATCTTCCGCTGCTTTTGCCTCAACATTCCTTATTTGAGCTTTGAAAATGTGAGCTTCTTCACCTCCTTATTTATTTTTCCTCTCAGGAAATTCCCAAGACACATGCCATGTCTTTCCACAGACATAGCATTTCACTTCTCCTCCTCTTCCTCTTCCTCAAGAAAAATAGTTTATGCCACCATATTGTCCATCTTTGAAACTTCCTCCTCTTTTTGTATGACTATGATACTTTCCAACTTCAGGTTTGGGTTTCTGGAACTTTTCTCGGATAGTTCCTTTGCCTCTGCTGAGACTCTTTCCTATGTTTTGTTGGCTTTGTTTTGTAGCCAACTTCTCCTCTGCTTTCAATGCTGACTGATAATCATCTTCCACTATTCTCATTGCCATCATGCTAATTTCTTCTTGGATTTCGTATCTCAGGCCATTAATATACCTAGAAACCTTTTCCTCATCGCTCTCATGATGTCCTGCTCTGATGTTCAATCTATTAAATTATTCAATGTATTCTTTCACTGACAAGCCCTTCTGTCTCAAGTTATGCAATATCCTGAACAGATTGATCTGATAGTGATTGGGTATGAACTTAGCTTTCAATTTAGCTACCATCCTATCCTAATTTTTGATTTGTTTCTTATCCTCGTGCCTTCTCTTGACTTCCAATTCATCCCACCATAGTGTTGCATGTCCCTTTAGTATGGTAACAATATGCTTCACCTTATTTTCATCCTCTATCTCTTCATAATCTAAGTACTTTTCTAAGGACCTTATCTAATCTAGCAGCTCCTCAACATACAAATTGCCTTCATACATTAGGATTTCTATTTTTTCTTTGGCTCCCATTTTTGCAACAACTTTCAACAAGTGTTCCTCTGCAACGTCTCCTTCTGCATATTCTTCTACTTATATTTCTTCACACTCATCTTTGTTGATGTCACCAACACCATGTTCTCTTCTCTTCATTGTCTCCATGGAATCCAATCTTGCACAGAGTTGCCTCATCTCCTCTTCCATGGATGGATTTTCTACAGGTATGCCCTTGCGTCTTCTTGGCGGCATGATTATGAATTTTGTTTCACACAAAGATTAAATTCAGGCTTTGATACCACTTGATGTATACCCCTCCCTCTCCCAAGGTCCATGCGACCTCCCGATCTAGGATCGTTCTAGTCAGGAGCTGAAATTAGCTCACGGGCTCCCTCCGAGACCAAAATCTCAATACATAGGTTCCTAAAAACCTTCTTCCCAAATGTAAATTTTCTATTTTGGGAGTCCCCAAGCACTGGCAAAGCCTCCTTAGAGACCAAGGGCCAAAAGAGTGGGCCAAACATCCAATCCCCAAAATTTTCGAGACTTCGAGACTTTTAATCCCTCTTACCTCCCAATACAAAATCTGTGAATTGTCGAACACTAAGTGGAAAGATCAATGGTCTTCAACAATTGTCGATATCGACAGCTCGGATTACGTTTTCAGGCTTCGACGATTTTTTACCACGCACAACATACATACAACACTTGTGAACTGTCAATTGTCGAAAATCATTTGCACCCAACTATCAAATCGACGGTCCCCAAGCTTCAACCAATGGATGGTCCAGATTCCTCCTCTTCAAGCTTCAATAATTTCCTTTAGTCGTTTGAATGAAATAACTTCCCATATTTCTCGACGCTAAAACATCGAACGATTTCTCCTACCTCCATGTGTCCCCTTCTTGATCAATGACTAGGATGCCTTCAGGACTTCAATGATTTTTCTCCCTTTCTACATGACGACGCAGATTTTCCAAAGTGTCAAGTCCCCAAACTGTGGGTTCTTATGCCATGTGTGATCCCTAGATGGAAGATTGGGATTAACTCTAGCCTTCACGCCTCCACGAGTATTCACAACACCGTACTATGTTTCCTCCAGATCTACTGCCACATGTCCTTCCCTTGATCAATGGTCCAGATCAACTCTGGACTTCGAGACTTCATGGGTCCTCCACTCCTAACTTCCTCCAGAATTTTAGTCCACCAGAGTATATGATCTTTTGACATGTGTCCTCGAATTTTGGATGACCATGATTAAATTTGGCCTTCGGGACTTTGGCGGTCCCGAATTTTCCACATGCCAAATCTCCCTAATGCACGAAGTTCGAAGGACTTAACCGATTAACCCTCATGCAACTCCTCCTTATCCAACATTTGTCCACTCTCTTACACACTCTCAAATGGATCTCAACCATTGATTTCCATTCTTCGATAACTCATCCTTTAAACTTTTTACCCGACTTCTTCCGAACTTGTAAAGTATTAATGACTTACAGGGTTAAACCCCACGCTGCTTCTCCATATCTAAGGGTGACAAAAGACCCTGGATCCTCCCAAACATATCTCAATCGTTCAACTTTTAAATAATAAAACTCCTTCCCTCTCAAGGGATGTTGGTCACTAATCCTCATGATATTGACCACATGAGATAAATAGAATCTTCGATGCCCTCTTGTGCGCTCCTCTGGCACTTTAAATATTTTAACTTAGAAATTTTCTAAGTTCCTCCTGTGTAAATATTGTACCTACTATCTCTTTTGAGCTTTGTTCCTCCAAGGTTTATAGACCTTGGGAACACTCCTTGTGTCCCTGGAACTTCAAATGAGTTTTAGACTTAGATATTTTTGAAGAAAATACCATTTACGCACTCCTTGCGTTCATCTCCTTTGAGACTTCTTCAACACTTAAACAAAGTGGTTTCCCGATGCACTCCTTGCATGGGTCTTCTCCAATATTTTCTCTCCACTGAGAAAATTTGCACTCTTTGCACTTCAAATGAACAATTGTTCATTCCTTTCAATTGTTCATTCCTTTCAATTCAACAGTAAATTCACGTTATCACTTCTAAGCTTCTGATTCCATCTCGAATCGGCCTATGCACTCCTTGCGGGAACTATGCACTCCTTGCACCAGGGATCTCAGAAGATAAACAAATGAAACTTACAGAAACATCAAAGGTTTCCACACTTAACCATGAAAAACATATCCATGCATAAAAGATACTTAAACAGATAAAACACAGAGAGCATAAAGAAACATCACATGTACTAAAATAATTCAGATGAACACAACACCATACATTTGGAATCAAACCTCTCTTCTTGTATTCATTCAGTAAAATATGTACATGGTCTCATACAGCTCTCTGCAACTCTTCATAAGCTTCAAAAACTCTTTTAGCAATAATAACAATAATATTCAACAACCTCATTTGGGCATACAATACATATGTTTATACACTGAGAGGCTTATCGAGCCTTCCCTCTAGACTACCTTAGTTCTATCCTATCATAGTTAATACATTCATCTACTAAGGAATATTACATTGAATGGAAATTACATTCAGATATGAGTTGATATTCATTATCTGTACAACCTTATCTGATAATTAAAATGATTACAATATTCAACGGCTTTATGTGATGGCTCAAGCCTCAAAACATTTAAAATCTTTAAATTACAATCCTTTCAAAATAGAATGACGCGCTGACCTTGGAATTCAAAAACAGTTTGAAATCTGTGCATTGGGTGTTGAGTTGTCCTCCATGTGGCCTCTTTAATTTTATATGGTGATGCTCCCGAATCATCTTCTAGCATGATAAGAGTGTCATTTTTATTTTGAAGGGCGAGAGAAGGGTAACCTCATGAAGCTTGTGAAATTTTGAGTGAAGGCAAGAAAACAGGTGGAAGAATTGTTTTTTCCCATAAACCAAGTATTATGGAGAAATACCCAATGCTCCTTTTGGTGTCCCTCTATATACCCAAAGAACATTAGATAAGACATTATGCCAATTCCTATGATTCTCAACTATAGTATTCTTAATGATACAAATCAAGTTCTTATTGATTTATTTAGCCACTTTATTTCCTTGCGGATAGTAGTTAGCTAAATATCAAATAATTGTGCCCTTTCTAATGTGAATTCAAACAATAGTGAAGAAGAAAAATATGAAGTGTTATAAAATACAATGACCAAAGGAATTATGCATCTAATAATCGAATGTTGTTTGAGAAATTGAATGATCACCCTTTCATTTACATGCATTAACGGTATAGCCTCAACCCTCCTAGTGAAATAGTCTATTGCAATCAAGATATACTTGTGTTGCTTTGAAGAATGTGGGTTGATTTTTCCTATTATGTCTATTCCTCATTGTTCGAAAGGTTTGTCAATTGAGACATGTTTCAATGGTATAGATGTAGTTTTCTCTCTTCCCATGCTTATTTGATAGATTTTTCATTTTCTAACATAAGCATATGCATCTTTTAAGAGAGTGGACCAATAATAGTCATCTCTCAATATCTTGTGAGTTGTTTTTTGGGCAGTGACATGACCTCCAACTAGCCCATGTTAAGTACCTATATCAGATCTGCAAATATACTTCAGAAATAACCAAGAATAAACCATAAAACATTCACCATAACATGAACACAATAATATAGAGAAAACCCTTTAGGTAAGGCAACACCATACAATGGATCCTATTATGGAAGGGATCCTCTCCTGTTCACTTGCCTCTTCGAGGGGGCATCCTCCTATTGAGCTACAACTCACAATACAATAATTCTCTTCAT
>SNQJ01S0063048.1:20723-41235 GCA_010110895.2 Picea sitchensis | reverse complement strand
CTCCTTGCCCGTATAAGAGCGCTATGCCTCCTGAGCTTATTCTCCTCGAATCCTTAAAGGGTTTTATCCTTCTTATCTCCGTTGTTGCCATCAATGACAACAACCATCAATACATTCGTTGCTTGTTCAATATTTGCCAACACTAAGTTAGGGTTTAGACATGGTCATTCTTCTCCTTATTACCCCCAGGAAAATGGACAAGTAGAGGCTGTCAACAAGTCTCTCAAGACCATTTTGCAAAAAATTGTCAGACGGAATAAATCCGACTGGCATATCATGCTATATCCTGCACTTTGGGCATACCGAACCTCGGTCAAGACTACCACTGGATTCTCCCCTTTCCAGTTAGTACACGGTGTGGAGTCGATTTTACCTATTGAATGCGAAATTCCTTCTCTTAAGTAAGCATTCGTGCTCCTACCTGACACTTCTGATCTTGAGCGATGCCTGGTACACCTAGAGAGTCTTAATGAATAGCGTCGAGATGCCTCTACGTCTATCGAGGTGAACAAAAGACATGTCAAGGTCCAGTATGATAAGTTTGTTTGTCATCGGTTGTATGTTGAGGGTGACTTGGTCCTCTTGTATGATCAAGCCAAAAAACCATTGGGGGAAGGAAAGTTTAAGCCCATGTGGCACGGTCCTTACATTGTGTGACATGTTTTAGAAAAAGAATCCTATGATTTAGAATATTATGAAGGGAATAAGTTGGACGAGCCCAGAAATGGGTTCTACTTGAAAAGATATTATGCTTGAGCCCAAATCTTGGGAAAAACTCTCTGTATACTAATTTAATTTAGTGTATATATCTTTTTATTTTCGTCTTCATGTTGCTTATCGAGTTTTCACTTGGTTGACAGATGTCAACGGAGTCTTCGGTCTACCTAGGATTTGCAAACGGAGTAAGTTGTCATACACGGAACTTGTCTTCCACCGCTTGGGTGGTTTACTCACCCAAGGGTCTACTGGTGTCTTCAGGTGGTGCATGCCTAGGGCCGTCCATGAATAATGTGGTCGATATAGTGTCGTTATAGAACTTTTGCGTGATCTTATCTCACATGGTATTTGTTCGTTAGAAGTTCGCCTGGACTCCTAGTTAGTAGTATGTCAGTTGAACGACAGTTACCGTGTGCGTGATCCTAGTCTACTCTGACGATTCCTATGGGTACAATTTTTAGAACGACAGTTTGATTTTATTACATATTATCATATTCCTAGGAGTTATAATCATTTATCTGATGCTTATGCTAATTTCGTTTTAGATTGCCATTTGTCACATATTTAAAAGAAAGAAAAAAAACCATCTAATCAATGTACACATTGTAAAATATAAGTAAATCTAAAAATCCTTTTTTATATATTTAAAAAAATATGGTGTTTATTGTACAAAATTGGGGCTAATACCCTCAATACACATATACAGCCATTACTACAATATCCGGCGACATCTACGTCTATGGCGCCAAATGTGTTTCATGGTAACAAACCACGGTGTTTGTGAGACGCTGAAAGAGTCATACCCATGCCCTGGGTACACCAACCACCTGTCGTTTCATGGCTTCAAATAGATCCTCTACCTGAACCATGCTTATCTTATGAGTCAAACACGGCAGGTTTCCCTATGCATTTTGTAGGACCCTCTCGGCTTCTCCTCCCGCCACCTCATCTTCTCGGTTCCTCCATCGATGTCAAGGAAATCCTTCTAGCCGTCGCGGACCCACATCTGCATTACAAAAGTGTCTAATTAATACTTAAGAACCATCCAAATATATTTTTTCCATTATACAAAAATACAAAAAAATGAAATATGTAAAAACTTTTGACATACCTATGTCACAGTAGGCAGACCCTGGTGGAAGTGGCATGTCTAGATCTCCTCGGAAGTCTATCCCTACATAGAGATAGTCATCCAGGTAAATGACCTGCCACCGCCACCAGTAGAAGAAATCCTCGCTGTAGGGTGTCGGCACCCTACCTCCCCCCTATTGCCTCATCACCTCGATCCACCGTGCCATGGATGGATCGTGAGGTCCTCTAGGAATAATATCGACTCTAGGTCCCAGACTTGGAACCTGCTCAAAAAAGAAACTGCATAGGATAGAGGCAAACCCAAAGTTTCTCTTACTCCTCTATTTTCACTCTGTCAATTGGCTCTTCATATTTTCCAGTAGTGAGGTACATCAGTCATACACTATGGGTCTCGTACACTACACTTCATAGAACATGAGCGGCCTCAATGCCTGGTGCAATGAGGCCGAACCTGTGATACTGGTCAATAAAAGGACATTAATCTTCAAGATGAGATTGTTTATTGCCCAGATAGGGACTTGACTCCCTACCTTAGGAGTCCCTACTACACAATCAGTGTTGATGTACTCCTTTATTTTCATCCCGCTCCCTTCTCCTCGTGATTTGAGGTTTACAACCTCTCCTCGGTGTGATAGACCAGTCAAAAAGTATCTCGATCAACCTCACCTGGGCTCTCATTCCTCTAAGCACCCAAAGTTTATACAAACCACATCATTTTAAGGCCATTTGGGCCCCTGGATCTCGATCTACAGCAGCATTGACCTCTTCGTTCTCTCTTTCTCTCCATTCAAGAACCATCCTGCCAAGGACAAATCCAAATTTGAGTTAGAACCCTTAAAAATTATTGTTTGTGTGCCTATACATGATCTACCTCAATTACAATTGCGTGAAGGGATTTATATATTCCCCCTATAGTTCACACAGGAGCCTATACCTCGTTGTATACACAACATGATCGAAGCCAACCCATGTACACCGAGATTCACTTTTTGCGCCCTCAATAACTAAATTTTTGGACCTAATTCAAAAATTTAATCTAGTGAAATTGAAGAGGAGGAGAAGTAGATTTACCTGATCCAGACAATGGATGATTTGGTTTCTTGATGCTCCCGCAATCGTCATTTGAATCTCGGAAGTATTTTGGTCCAATTTGCACTAGTTGGGTAAAAAATCAAAATGGTATAGTAATTTTTTATTTTGTTACTATTTATAAACTACTTTTACCCACTTTATATAGTTTTAAGCCATTTTTTCACATAATGGACTAATACAAAGGTGGATTGAGTGGGTTTTTGCAATTTTAACCCNTAAAAAATCAAAATGGTATAGTAATTTTTTATTTTGTTACTATTTATAAACTACTTTTACCCACTTTATATAGTTTTAAGCCATTTTTTCACATAATGGACTAATACAAAGGTGGATTGAGTGGGTTTTTGCAATTTTAACCCGGGATTCTTGTAGATTTCAACGTTATGTCAATCATTCATCACCACGGGCAAGTATTTCCAATACCCAGCATATACGATAGGTATCCACTCTGTCATCCATTCTTCACATTATCCTATAACTAACACCCTTTATGCCTTAGGTACGAACCCATTTGTTGCAACACTCAAACTTCCATCTGCTATCAATTGTGTCATTATCAAGTGGTAGAGACTTACCGAACATGGGTTCCCTAGCTAGATTCCCTACCACATTTAGTGCCCATGCAGAGTTTTTCCATAGAACCAGGAGTTCCTCATAGATCGTACATGAATTTATGTTGAGCCTCATTTCTCATTCATAAACATGCAGCCTTATACCCCGAGGACTCCAAAACGATTTTAATTTAATCTCTTTTCCAACTCGTCTTTAAAAAGTGAAAATATTTCCGAGTGATTTGTCCCTTTCACACTCGTTAAACTGGACTTGAAAGGTCATGAGTCTTAGTTAATCTATTTTCCGACTGGTTATCAAAAAGTGAAAACATTGCCAAATGAACTTGTTTTTTTCACACTCGTAAATCGGTTTTGAAAAGACGTATGTTTGGCACAAGTTTATCCCTTTTTCACACCAAATAGACTAAAAGACATAAAAAGGAAATTTTTTCGGCGTTAAGTTATGATTGCATCTCATGCCCTTTCTTGCAATATTGAGCCTATAGTCAGTGCTCACTTTGTGTTATAAATCATTTGCCTCAGCATTTTTTCATCCTCAACCAAGCAGAGCCTTGTTTATATCCTTCACAATTTGACACCCTATACCTAGGAGGGAACATTCCCCCGAGTGTACATCTCCTGCATGCATTTCCCTTCATTGAGCATAGGTATGTTCCACTGCTGGAACTAGTTTTTATTACTTGCGACACTCGTTTCCTCCTCTGTATCATAGCATTCATTTTTATAGGAAAAAACAAAAAAAGATGGGCGAGAAGGGAGTATTATCTTATGTTGGAAGCAGTCGTGTCGCCTTTGAACAGAGCACAAAGTTATTGAGTACATTCATCATCATAATTTTGGGATTAGCACGACCTTAGGAAGCTAAGCTAATTACAGATTTTTCTCTATTAGCTGGTTACTCTTCCAGTCCCTATAGATAATTTCATTGTTGCCTCATGCATCTTATGGTTTCATCATTGGGTTTGTGCTTCTGGAGTCCTCTGTATGTCTCATGCTCTTGTCCAAAGGAAGTCTATCAACCTGTGTCGGCCACTCATCAGAATTCTTAACTTTTCATGTCGGCCATACCCTCAGTTTGTCTCAGAAGCACATGATATTGTAGTCCTATCATGCACCTTCGCCCTACTTTCATCATTGGTAGGTCACCTTGAACCCAGGAGCTGACACTTCATCATTGGTCATTTATTGGGTGGTTTCCCTTATTTTTGACAGCCAAACATTTATTCACACATTGGGATTCGCACAGTGTCTTGGATGCCATTAGCCTTATTGGTGGTTTCCTCACCTTTGTCAGCAGTTTTCATCATTGGGTGTTATTCAGAGGGTCTTTTTCGTGTACCGCTTGCACTTGGCGCACGCAAAAGACGCACAGGGTCGTTGGTTCATGAACATGTTCTTCATCTGATTTCCACCAAATCATGAAGCTCCTGCTTTGTACCTTGTGTTCACTGATGAGAGATGCCTTTATTCTCTCCTTTCAGCGGATCTCTTTCCATCGACTTCAGCCCATTTATTCTGGAAACAGGACCTAGAGTTTTATGAGTACCTTGAGGCTTACAGTCATCAGTGGCAGGCTCTCTCGCCATCGATAGTTGGGAATACATTAATGTCTCCTGATCAATGGATTCTTTAAGTGCTCAGAACTGACTCCTCTATTCACATTTGTAAGAATGTACTTGGTGCCTTGATACCTACTTTGATTATCAGTAGGTTGTCTCACGTTTTTTAACAGTATACATCAATGATCGGTAATCAAACAATGTCTCATTGTGTTCGACCTCAACTCCTTTATTCACATGATGTAGACTTGCACCCTTGGTGGATTGTGTAGAAGACTTAAAGACATCACTATGTGGTTGCATATTTGTTGAGTTGTTGCTTCCTTTTCATTGGACCAGTACCTATATGAATTCAGTGATCATGGGAGATTAGATTGTACTCCATGGTATACAAATATATTCATATTGGTTTTGAGATTGTTTCTACTGGGCCTTGTTTGTGACTATGACATCTATTGGCATGTAACCGCATTTATGTTTTCTTATTCATGGCCATGGACACTTGTTTGGTATATGTTTCACATGCATCTGCAGTGTAATTTTATTGGCATCCATGCATGCAAAGTCAGTGCAGAATGTAATCAGCAACGAGTTTTTCCAGCTGGTCCCCTACCACTCCACTTCTGGTTATTTATAATGTATTTCGACCATCGCAGATACTCCTCTGACCTCACACAGTAGGGGGCATCTGTTATAGCAATATTTTCCTTGCCTTATGAAATATTGTAGAGAGAGCCTTACTCCATTTCCCTATGTAGACTTATCTTTCATGTTAACAAAATACAGATCCAAAAATACAATTTTTTCCACTTGTACACATCTTGCCTACTATACAACAAGCGTATATGCAGGTTTCTCCACTACAAACTGCGTACATCAGGATGTGTGCCAGAAAATGAAATTAAATGTTGGGTTTCCATGTCATGATAAGAGGTCTCTAATCCTTGGCCTTCCATATAATGGAAACGTTCTGACTCGACCCTTCAGTTCCATTTTGAAGGCTATAAAGAGGCCAATTTCGAGCTATGGAAAAGGGAGAAAGAATTCAACTTTGAGAGAAAAGTTACTCTGGAGGAATTATTTACTTCATATTAAGTCTGCATCCCTTTGTCCTTTAAGTCTGAACACGATGTTCATCCCCGAAGCTCTTCCCTTATTGATGGAGAACCTCGTTGTCTCCCTTCTATGAGCTTGCCTTTGGTGGAGGATTAAAGTGGTGGAGGCCCAGCTAGAAGGAACTTAGTTTCTCGGTTACGAACCATGCCAACATGGAAGTCTATAACATTTCCACTTATGTTGATCATTTTTTAATAGAAATACTCTTTTCCCTTCCAATTGATATCTTGAAAATATATTGAATTATTATTCCATGGACGTATTTGTCATGTTTATTAATGGATTATGCTATCTAATGTGCTAACCTTTTATATTATCACCATATGATTTCTTTGCTTTTTTGTTGAGAACTTGTTGCTAGTATATAGCTTTGGGTCAAAGTGCTCAACGGTGGACGTCATCAGACATCTGGACAAGGTAGGCCTTTTATCTTGTCTTGCTAGTATATTTGTCTATATAGCATACTTGAGAAGAGAGTTGATTTCTACAGTCATTTCCGTCTATTGTAGTTCACCCTAGCCATAGAGATATTTTCCTCGTAACAGAGGCAGATCTCTCACTTCGGATAGACGACACATCAGAGGATTGCGCAAGCCAATAGAAGAAAAATTTCGAAGCTCGAACTCCCGAAGTGAATCTCAGTCGTCTAATACAAGAGGACACACAACGCCGGATCTATCATTCTGAAAATATGACGCTCCAGAGGATTGTAAGAGCTATGCATCGAAAAGGCCCGAAGCTCGAACTCCCTAAGTAATTTTGGACCATTGATCTCAAATCAACAAGAACCGTTGATCTTTGCAGCAACGAGCAGGGTCCATCCAAGAGCGACATGTGGCAACAAAAGAAGGGCTTTCCCAAATCATATATTGCGACAAGATCGACGGCCACGCTTCATTGTGGGGATGCAACATGCTCTAACAACAAAATTATCGAGCGGTCTCGCAATTGAAACCATGGTATAGCGGAAGAGCTACATGGCGGAAGGTGGTGAATTGCAGGCTCAAAAGCAGTGTGGACCCAAACCGCCCTTGGAATCTCCTGCAATCACGTGCTTATATAGGTCCCAATATGAAAGCAATGCGTGGAAAAAAACTAAGTGTTAATCCTCATCCTGATCCTGAGGAGAAGTCAGACAATGAAATAAGGACTGGTGGTTGAAACATCAACTACCTCCTTAAATGGAATCATGAAGGGTCTAGCCAAGGAGACAAAAAATTGTCAGCCCGAAGTACCACAGAGGGCAATTTATCCTGCATGCCCATACTGACCAGAGTTTCCTTTTGACAGAAGGAACATGACAGACAAGAGTATACATATGAGACTGGAAAAGAGGTGCCCAAGAAGCAAGACATGTCTACTATTTTGACTATAAATACATCAGAAGAATGATATGTAAAGGGGGGCTCAAAGGCCAGAGAGTCGAGAGAGCTCTAGGAGCAGGGCACTATATTTGTTTCAATTTGTAAGCCTAAGGGGCATGGATTTTAAATATTATCTTATTGAATATTCCTTTGATTTGTTTTATCAGACTATCTTCTTAGTTTACATGATGTTCTGTTATTCTTGTCTAGATGTAGCATCTTTGATTTATGGATTCCTTAGGTAGTAGAGGATCTGCTATCATCTTGCCCATGTTTCATTGTTTATCTCTCAGACACTTTATGTTTTCTTCCTCTCTGGATGTAGCATCTATGATCTATGGATTCATGATGCGATAGAGGATTTGTTGTCATATTTCCCATGTTTCATCATTTTTCACTCAAACATTTTCTATTTTTCTTCTCGTCTGGATGTAACATCTTTGATCTATGGATTCCTGAGGTGGTAGAGGATTTGATGTCATCTCTCCCATATTTCATTGATTATCTCTCTGACACTTTATGTTTTCTTCTTATCTGGATGTAGCATCTATGATCTATGGATTCCTGAGGTGGTAGAGGATATGTTGTCATCTTGCCCATCTTTCATTGTTTATAATTGAGACCCATTATGTCTTCCTTCTCTTCATCACCACATAAATATTTTGTCTAATAGGAAGTTTGAATGCCTTCATTGAGAATAATATGCATGACTCCATTTCCCAATGGTCTAGGACTAATCTCCAGTAACCTCTGTTATATTTTCCTTTCTTAAAGTCTTGTTGATCCACATCCTCAAACCATTTTAATACATTTTACTTTCGATGGGTACTGGGCTTATCCTCTAGTAGTCTGAGGGTGATTCTCAGTGATAACATTAATGGCATTGTTTCCGGGGATGGAAGTGAATATATCTTCCCTGGGAGAATGACAATGAAGAGATCCAATTTTACATGGTGAACTGAAGCTGGACACATTGTTCTGACTGCTTATCTTTCACCATGGCAACTCCATTGTGTAGAATCTATTGGTGAGTCCACTAAAAGGTGAAAAATAAAATGGCTATGGAGGCGATCCTGGCCAGGAGGTTTTCCCCACTCAACTTCTTAGCCATAGCTAGTTATCCACATCCTGTGCCTCATATCGATGAATGGCAAGATCTGCTGCCAAGATTTTATGAAGGTAAGAATGACAACCCTCTTGAACATGTTCTTGGATTTCATGCTCTGATACAAAAAATTGACATCCAGCATGAAGACATACGTATGAATTCTTTTATGTACTCTCTTCTAGAAGATGCTCGTATTTGGTATCACTCTCTTGAGCTTTCTAGCATTTCTTCACTCGAAGAGTTTCATGTAGCTTTCAATATGCATTGTCAAAATTTGTGTTCCTCTGAGTTAATTTTCCATAGTTGTTGTTAGGAGTATAAAGACTATGTTCAAGATATAATTGATTCTTATGAAGGCTGTGAGAATGAATAAGATGCCTTGGATGAGGAATCAACTCTTTCTCTTCCCTATTCATCTACATCATATGGAAATTTTGTTTTCTTCTCTTACGAAGAAAATGCAGAGGATATTTTTGTTCTTGAAACAGATGTTTTTGGAAGTCCTTCTTATGATGAAGAAGTTATTTCAAATAATGACCAAAAAGAGACAATTTTTTATGAATATCCCAGTGAAACTGATGAGGAGCATAGCTTTTTCATGGTTTCTTTGGAACCGCGTAGCATGGTTCATGTATATGATAATTATGGATCTGATCCTTGGGAGATCCATGAAGGAGAAATGGAAGAGCTAAACATGCATCTTATATCATCTCCAGCAATTCTAAATGAGCAACATGTTAAAGAGAAACATACATTCATTGATATAAATGAGGATATCTCTTGCCATCAGCTAGCAGATGTTACCAGAGAAGGCAAAGGAGAAGTGGATCAACAACCTGCATCAGCCTTGTTGATCAACTGAGAGGAGGGGGAGGGGGTGAATCAGTTGTTATCGTCCTTAAACAATTAGGCTTATTTTAAACCCTTTACATAGCACTCAATGAAAATCACAATAATGCAGGGAAGCAAGCATTAAATCATTCAGCATCAATCACACACATTAAATACACAGAGACATATATTTCCTGGGGAAACTCATAAAGGGTAAAAACCTCTTCTTCTTGATATGATAAGTAATCTTTACATTCTGTACATTATCATACTTATGATCTCCAACTCATTGTGAGGCTGCCACCTCTGTTTTTGAAGCTGCAACTTGCTGAGAGCACCAACTCTCTGGATTCTCCAGCACCCACTAGAAGGAAGCACCAACTCCCTAAGTGTTCCAGCACCAACTTCCAGTCACACAAACACCAACCTATATAACAAAGAACAATGGTTCTCCCTTGCACCACCCTGCCACCCTAGTTTTTCTGGCTGCAACTAGATGGAATATATAAATCCTTATGTTCAAGCACCCACTTGAAAATCTGAGGACACCTATCCTCCCTAGCACCTCCCTACCACCCTGAAATATAAATATTTTCTTTGTATGAATTTATTACAGTGATATAATAGTTATCAATGGCTTACCAGTCTTATCACTGTTCTGCTACACTACTCTGCTCTGCCTGCATCAGTGTCTCTCTGCTCACATCTCCTTGAGATTTCTGATCTTTTGCTCTCCCTCTTCATGCACACCTTGGCTTTCTTTCATTGTCTTCGATATACATGTATGTTCCTTGCATCTTCTGCACTTTATGCTCTATGTCTTCTTTCTAGTCTATGCTCTATGCCTCTTCTGTGTGTTTCATATCCTGCCCACAGCATGTTATTTCCCCGTGTGTAATTCCTCTCCACAGAAGCAACCTCCACTTCTTTGTTTTGTGTATATTTATAATGCCAATTCCTCTGCCAGATCATACAGCTAACTCTTCGTCCCCTCTGGTGGTTACGCTGAGTCTTATCTTCATCCATGGTCGTTATGCTGAGGTTCCTTAGCCTCTCTGGGAGTCAATACTCTTCATCTTCTCTGGCATTACCAAATCTCATCATCATTAGTGGGCATTATGCTGAGATTCCTTAGCTTCTCTGGCATTTGATACTCTTTGTCCTCTCTGTCACAGTTGAGCTTATCCTCTCTGTTTCAGTTACAGACTTCAACACTTTCCCATCTATCAATTGTCTCTATGATGAGTCTTCATTCCACTGACAGTTACCTTGAGGTTCTTCGACTCCTCTAGAAATCACCGAATCTCTTCATCATCGTTGGACGTTATCATGAGATTCCTTGGTTTCTCTGGTAGTCGAGAATCTTCATCTTCTCTGTCAATCACTATGAAGCCTCTTCGAATTCTCTGTGCAGAAAAAAATCAGTGGTTTCTGGTAGTTCCCCCCGAGATCCGCTGCGGGCCCATGCTCTTGGCGCCTTTTCCCTTTCTGCGAAAAAAAACTACACAGTGGATTCTAGCTTTTCTGGCTAAACCCCTTCTTTTCACATGTGGCCTCAAGCAGTGACCACAACCTATTCAAAATTTGTTTCGAGGTTTCTCCTTTGAGTCTCCTTGACTCCTTTCTCTGGAATTGTCGGTACCTAGAATGGAGCCTAGCTATGCTATATCCTTCCACTCATGTGACCAACGACGGTGACCACACCCTATGCTATAAGGCACTTCGTGATTTCTCCTTTTGGGGATTCTCTCGTGAGTATCTTTGACTCCTCATATTGCGAACCCCGAAATGGATCTTGGCTGCTCTAGCTCCTCCCTCTAACTCCCGACGATATGACCATGAGTTATGACCACTCGCCAATCAAACGAGTGCTTTGCTCTCCAGATCAACGATCCACAACATTCTGTGATCCAACGGCTATGATCATGCCACGACCTCGCATATCGCGAGTTCCCTCAACACTACCTTTGACTTTCCTGATTTGTGAGTCAACAAAATCCCAATTGCTCACCACATGTCCTCTGTCTCCAACGGCCAGGATCATGTCGTGACCTTCCATATCACAAGTTCCAACAACTCCTTCCTTTGGAATTCCCAATATGCGAAATGCCGAAATGGATCCATATAAGATCAACGGTCGAGATTTCTCGTTGATCCAACGGCTATCCTCCACCCCGAGACTTCAGCTTTCGGGACTTTGGGGGGTTGATGAAGCTAAAATCTTGAAGCAAAACTCCCAGAGTGACATCATTATTGCGTCACTCAATGATGTGCCATGAGTCAAGTGGTTGCCACGTGTCCCTCAGATTTGTGATTTCTAGTGGCCTGATATGTCGAATCAACTTGACACTTGTCCTTGTATGATTGTGCCACATGTCCTTGCTGACGTAGGCTATCATGATCTACCTCCTGGATCTGACGACCCAGTTTAGTCCTCGATCCAATGGCTCAAATATTTTCACAATTTCACGTATCACGAGTTGGAAGGTTAGGCCCCTCCTTCCTTTGACCTTTCAGTCAGTGAAATGTTGATCTGTAGCCACGTGTCCTGCCCGAAGATGGATGGTCCTCCTGCTTTTGGAATTTTGTAAGCCCACTTCACCTTGCACTTTAAATATTTTGCAAGTTCTCCATGATCCAACGACTGTCGTTCCCCGCGCTCGTATCTAACACCCGAGATCTGTCCTCCATCTGTGCACTCCTACTGTATGGACTTATGATGTCTTCTTAGCCTATTTTCCATCAAATGGCAGGCGCACTCTGCCTGTGATGTTCTTTCCTGTAACCATACCATGTTGTTCTTTCCATCAATGACAAGCACACTCTGCCTGTAAACATGCCAACAAGCCTTTCACTCACTTGTTCTTGCCACAGACATTCAACCAGATGTGAGTAGCTGTAAAGCAGAGAAGACTTTTTGTTACCGATATAGTAGGTTTTATCACCTATTTTATCACCCTGTGTGGGAGTACATGGAGTTGCATTTCCTCCATGTATTGAAGCATTCAAGCTTTGTCATACCTTCAAGATTGGGAGGTAATATGAAAAATGTAATTATTTTGTTGTCACGGTTTTATTATCTCTTGTTGATCAGTGGAAGAGTAAGAAAGTTTTTCGTTAGGAAGTTACTTGAGTGGATCTGGTGGAAGTTTGTTGTCACCTAGCCTATTGTAAAAGTCAGTTAGAGTAGGTTCTTGTATATAAATAAGATTGTGTGCGAGATTTTCAATTTTTAGTTTGCTTTTAGTATTTGAATAAGTGGCCCCATAGCCCTAGGATAAGACATTGAAGCTTCTTGTTATTGGCATCTCACAGGGAGCATGCCATCCCCTATGGAGCCAATGTTATCACATAAACTTTCCATGGTTCATATGCAGTTATTGTTGAAACCTAGGTCTGCAACTTTGTCGAGTCTCTCTCTCTCTTTTGCATGCCTTCCTATATATTTTTTCTCTTTTGGTTGATAAAGTCAGGCTGGTCAAGTATGTTGTTTGCACAAAAAAAACTATGAGCAAAATGTAGCGTTCAGAGCAGTCCTTTTCGAGTTTGAAATATTGTCAGGCGAAGGGATTCAATTTTCAGCCATAAGTTCTGAGCGAGAGAAAGATCAGTTGTTAGATCAACAATATTAATTCATGACCATCAGATCTCATTGGAGAGAAATCGACGGTGGGGAGGTATTGTGGGGATCATGATGAAAATTAAAGTTTCTGCAAGTTGTGAGCCCGCAATCGCTCAATATCGTTGATCTTTCTAGATCAACAGATCAATGATGCATATTGATCCCGCTATGAATGAGCATATTCGCATTGCGGGTATCGGAAAGGAAATTAAAGTGTCTGCTAGTTGTGAGCCCGCAATCGCTCGTGGTCATTGATATTTCAACGGGGGGCACATGTCAGGTGATCTCGTACTCCAGGAGAAAGAAAGAAGAATTTGAGTGAGTAAAGGACTCACAAAGGCCCGAAGCCCGAACTCCCGAAGTAATTGTGAACCATTGATATCAAATCAACAAGAGTCTTTGATCTTTGTAGCAATATCACCTTAAGGCCCGAAGTCCTGAAGTTAACGAGAGGCTTCCACATCAACCAACAGAAAGTGATTCAAGAGATTTCCATCCAAACGTCCTGAAGTCCAAAAGTAAATCTGAGCCATTGAAGGATGAGGACACGTGTTGACATATCTCACGCTTCGGAAATTAGGCACTTCGAAGGATTGCTCGAGCAAGAAGAAGAAAAAGGCCTGAAGCTTGAACTCCCGAAGTGAATCTCAGTCATCCAAATCAAGAGGCCATGTGTCACCATATCTCTCACTTCAGGAATTCAGCACTTCGTAAGATTGCGCAAGCAAGCAGAAGAAAAAGGCCTGAAGCCCGAACTCCCAAAGTGAATCTCAACTGTCCAAATCAAGAGGCCACGCATCACCAGATCTATCACTTCAAGAATTAGACACTTCAGAGGATTGCGTGAGCAAGCAGAAGAAAACTCCTAAAGCCAAAACTCCCAAAGTAAATCTCAGTCATCCAAATCAAGAGGCCACGTGGAGGTAGATCTCTCACTTTAGATATGTGACACTTCGGAGGATTGCACGAGCCACCAAAAGAAAACTCCCGAAGCTCGAACTCCTGAAGTGAATCTTGGTCGTCCAATACAAGAGGACACGCAGCACCAGACCTCTCACTCTATAAATATGATGCTCCAGAGGATTGTAAGATATATGCATCGAAAAGGCCCAAAGCCTGAACTCTTGAAGTAATTGTGGACCGTTGATCTCAAATCAAAAAGAACTATTGATATTTGCAGTAGGGAGAAGGTTCCATCTGAGAGTGGCACGTGGCAACAAAAGCAGGGTTTTCCCAAATCACAGATTGCGACAAGATCGATGACCACGCTTCATTGCAGGGATGCAACATGCTTGAACGATAAAATTCTTGAGCGGTCCCGCAATTGAAACCATGGTATAGAGGAAGAGCTACGTGGATGAAGGTGGTGAATTGCGGGCTCAAAAGTGGTGTGGAACCAAACCGCCCTTGGAAGCTCCCGCAATAACATGCTTATATAAGTCCCAATCCAAGAGCAACGCGTGGAAACAAACTAGGCGTTAAGCCTCATCCTGGTCCCGAGGAGAAATCAATCAATGAAAGAAGGACTGGTGGTTGAAACATTGAATAAATCCTTAAATGGAAGCATGGAGGGTCTAGACGAGGAGACGAAAAATTGTCAGCCCGAAGTACCACAGAGGGCATTTTCTCCTGTATGCCCATACTAACCAGAGTTTCCTTCTAATAGAAGGAACAAGACATACAAGAGAATACATACGGCACTGGAAAAGAGGCGTCCAAGCAGCAAGACATGTCTAGTACTGTTTTGACTATAAATACATCATATGAATGATATGTAAAGGGGGGTTCAGAGGTCAAAGAGCTAAGAGAACTTTAGGACCAGGGAACTATATTTTTTTCCAGCTTGTAATCCTGAGGGGCATGGATTGTAAATATTATCTTATTGAGCATTCCTTTGAGTTGTTTTATCAAGTTGTCTTCTTAGTTTACATGTTGTTTTGTTATTCTTGTCTGGATGTAGCATCTTTGATTTATGGATTCCTGAGGCAGTAGAGGATCTGTTGTCATCTTGCCCATCTTTCATCATTTATCTCTCAGACACTTGTTGTTTTCTTCATGTTTGGATGTAGCATCTATGATCTATGGATTCCTGAGGTGGTAGAGGATTTGTTGTCATCTTTCCCATGTTTCATCATTTTTCACTCAGACATTTTCTGTTTTTCTTCTCGTCTGGATGTAATGTCTTTGATCTATGGATTCTTGAGGCGGTAGAGGATATGTTGTCATCTTTCCCATCTTTCATTGTTTATCTCTTAGACACTTTCTGTTTTCTTCTTTTCGGGATGTAGAATCTATGATCTATGGATTCCTGAGGCGGTAGAGGATCTACTGTCATCTTGCCCATCTTTCATTGTTTATCACTCAGACCCATTCTATCTTCCTTCTCATCATCACCACATAAATATTTTGTCTGATATGCAATTTAAATGCCTTCATTGAACATAATACTTATGACTCCATTTCCCAACGGTCTAGGACTGATATGCAGTAACCTTTGTTATATTTTATTTTCTTAAAGTCTTGGTGATCCACCTCCTCAAACCATTTTAATACATTTTACTTTTGATGGGTACTTGGCTTATCCTCTAATAGTCTGAGGGTGACTCTCAGTGCTAACACCTACATTACAGTCTTCAAATTATTCGTGTTGAGGTCGCAAAGTAGACTTTAAAGGTATATCATCCTAGTCAAACAACCTTTCTAGAGGGATCAGACCTCTAGGAATTTGATTGTTTTTAAGTAGGAGCATGCAGTGATTCACAATTTTATCTTGGAACTTCTCTGGGTTCTCTCCTTCCTGCATAATCCAAGCAGGATCATTCTAATTTTCTTGATCTATGTGGGTCTCAAAAAACTCATCAACCATTTCTAGGAACTGTTTGATTTGTTCATCATCTTCAAAGACTTCTTAGTGTTGAACATTGTTTGGAATCAAAGGTTTATGTCTCATTTCAAAGTGATATTTTAGCTTCAAAACAGTAGGTGGTATGAAATTCACAGCAACTTTGGCCAAAGAATCATCTTGTTGATTTTTCATTCTAGGAATAGAGTGAATATTAAAGGACGAGAAGAAATTCTCTATTTCTATACGATCTCAATCTTGGATGATTATCTTGATATTGTTGTTTTATTTGTTTTACAATGAGCTCTGCATCACCATAAACTATCATATGTTCGATTTTTAATTTTCTTGCAGCTAATAATCCTAAAACTAAAGCTTCATATTCACAGACATTATTGGTATAATCGACGTCCCATTGTAATCTATAAGAGAAAGGAATAACATACTTATCACCTGGTGCCACAAATAAAACTCTAGCTCCTACTCCTTCATAGGATGAAGTACCATTGAAGAACATTTTCCACATCCCTTCTCTAACATTTATATTTTTCTTTGAAATTTCTATTTTTTTATTTTCTTCTTCTATACATTCTTCGAAATCGTCATCTATGGATAATATACAATTTCCTAAATCTTGATCAACAACATAGACTGGGTATTTATTGGGGTTTTGAGGGTCACTTATAGTATACGCCAGTCAAGTTTATTTGTACAGTCGAGTAAATTGTCCACCAAAAATTGGAATTGTAGCATAGGTCATGTCTAGCTTAACCGATCCTCCTAGCTTGGCACCCCAAGATATGGATAGAAGCATGCCATACTTGACAAGAACTTCTGCAAAAACCACATCCATAAGAATACGTTTCACAAGAACTTGAGCAAGATTTACCACTAAATCTTTAATCATAGCCAGACACTTAACCTTTCTAGAATCAAACGAGTATAAATATTGATAAGGTCTGGTAATTTCAAGGCCCAATTTTTCCATGATAATCTTAGGCATTAAATTATGTGAGGCTCCTGAGTCTAACATGCAATTTTGAAGTAAATGATCATACATAGTCAAAGTAATATAGAACAGAGCAACATAATCCTTACTGTTTTCAATGTGTGGTCCAAGCATGATTGTAGTTTGTTCATCCTGCAAATTGATAACATTATCTTGACATTCAACATCATAAAAATTTATTGCTTTAGCAATTTTTTTTTATAGATCGGGTTCCTAGAAAGTTCAACCAAAGGCACTGGAATTTTAATTTTATTAAGTTCATTCTCTAAATTGAAAGTCCCAATTGGTTTTTCAATTTCCCTGGTCTGACCTTCAGCTTCTGTATTTTTTGGCTTCTTAGTTTGTACTGCTTTCGTTTCAACTTGCTTTATTCGGGCAACTTGTGTTTCAGCTGATGGTTTTGTAATTGCTGCCTCATTTGCTTTGTTTCGTGATAAAATATTTTTTGGTGGAATATTTGTAGAACTTTTTTCTCTTGGCCTTAAATCGTATTTATGTTGAAGCTCGACCATTATTGAGTCAGCGAGATCCTAGTATGTACAGTCCCCCAGATTGTTGACATTTTCATCATTGTTAAATAGATATTATGTTCGACAACACAAGTATTCCAACAGAGGACTAACACCTTCAGTAACCACTCACATAACCATATAAAAGATCAACACACCATTGTTTTCATGTGGTAAAACCCCTACGGGGAAACATCCACAGCCCCAGCCAACGCGGCCACTTGGAGCAGTTTATCGATGCAAAAGAAAAAGATTACAGAGAGATTTTACAAGAGATTTTCTCACAATTTATCATCGGCAAATGACCCTCCATGCTCTTTAAATAGAGATCATAGACCAATCGGGTGTTAAGCCACAGATCAATGGTCATTAATATCAAGGAGAATATGATCCATCGGATCACTCTATGTCAGGAACATATCATGATTGTTGGGTTTCCTAACTACAAATGCATACTAAATAAACACACTAAGAAACACACTTTTACCTAACGACACATTAGACCAAGCATATCTTAACTAACTCATGATGCCCTTAAGAACAACTTGGGATAGGATTGAAGGATTTACAATAGTGACACAATAGGAGAAGGAAGGAGACTTAGAACTTATCCCCCCTTAATGACAACTTCTTGAACTCCTAACATAGATCGAAGTTTGGAAAACTTCGCTTCTGTAAGAGACTTTGAGAAAATGTCTCCAACTTGATCTTCTGTAGGGAAAAACACCACTTCAATAACTTGATCATGAATGAGATTTATGATGAAGTGCATGTGTAGCTTGATGTGCTTGTTGCACTGATGTTGAATTGGGTATTTGGAAAGATTGATGGCACTCTGATTGTCGCACCAAAGGCTTGTCATATGCTACTACTAAAATCCAAAATATGAAAGGATCTATCGAAGCCAAAAGGCTTCCTGAGTTGCATTTACCATTGCTTGGTACTCTGCTTCTACTAAATAAAGTGCAATAGCCTATTGTTTCTTACAGGCCCAAGTGACAGGTCCTGAACCAAGGCTGAAAACATAACCTGTAGTAGACTTATGATCATCAGGGTCGCTGGCCCAATCTGAATCAGTGAAACCAACCAATAAAGGAGTCCCCCCTGAACTGTAATGTATCCCAAACTGAACTGTACCACAGACATAACGAAGTATCGTTTTAGTTTCTTTCCAATGGATTTCATGGGGTTTTTTCATATATTGGGAAACAAGACCAACATCAAAGGAGAGATCAGGATGGGTATGATTCAAGTATAAGAGGCTACCAACTAACTTACGGTACAGGGTGGCATCAACTTCGGGAGAAGTACAAGTGGCAGTAAGATTGACTCCAGACTGGAAGGTAGAATGGGTTGGTTTACAATCATCCATGTGAAAACAACGAAGAAGGTCACAAGCATACTTATACTGGGAAAGAAAAATTCCTTCATTGGTTTGCAAAACTTGGAGGCCAAGGAAATAGTGCAAAAAACCTAAGTCTATCATTTCAAATTTCTTCTTAAAGTTGGTTTTCACATGTTTTAAAAGTTTTGAGTCACTACCAGTAAGGATAAGGTCATCAACATAAAGGACAAGGATTATGAGATGGCTTCCTACTTTCTTGGTATAAACATTAGGATCACAATGGCATCTAGAGAATCCGATGTCAATAAGAAAGTTGTCCATTTTGGCATACCAAGCTTAGGGAGCTTGCTTAAGACCATAAAGAGATTTCTTAAGGCGAAAAACAAGGCTAGTGTCATTATGGATATAGGAAGGATGTTAGGGTCCTAACCTGCACATAGGTAGAGCAATATATTTGGATGTAATAAAGGTCAATAATAATAAGGCCTTTCAATAAAATAGAATAAGGAGGATGTAAGAAGACCTAATAGAAGCTTTCGCTTCTAGAAGGATCTTCCTCTAGATGCTTCTTTTTAGTATAAATAGGAGTCAAGGGTATGAGAACCCTAGCTTGGAGATTGTTGTAATAGAGCATTGCTCGACCAAAGGTTGCCCCCTCAAAGAGGCCCGTAAACATTGCTTTCTGAATCAAAGTGTTATTTATGTTGTTGTTCTTATATTAGTTATGTGTTATTGTGGAGATTATGTTGGTTATATTACTGTTATTCTACCATTTCTAGCATTTTATTTCTGTCTGCATACTTTTTATATCTGGTACATTCCAAGTGGTATCAGAGCACTTTCCTTGGCAGAAATTGTGGGAATTTTTTTTTCAGGGTAGAGACATATTCCGGCGTATTTAAGCCACATAGATTTGTTGTTATGCACATAAACTCGCGGTTGAGGGATTCATACACGCAGGAAATACAAGTGGTTCTTAAGTGCACATCTGTTGGCCACCCTTGTAACCCCTGTTGGTACCCCTTCGAGTGGTAGTGCATTAGACAACACCTGTGTACCGATCAGCCTAGATTTCCTGAAGCCCTCTTTAGATAAACTGATCGGTCGCCTAACTGCTATAGTGCCACCGAGAACAACACTTGGGAAGATACTCTCTAGTACCTGGGTAGTCGGGTTGTACGGCTAAGGGTACGATCTATCCTCCTTAATTAGTGCCCTGAGATATTGGGCTGAGTACTACTGTTGGACCCCACACGTATATCAGAGAGCTATAGCACAGGGAAAACCCTTGTCTGTAGAACCCTTGAATACCTAACCCTTGGGGGGACAGTAACATAAACAAATTAACACAAACAGGATCTCTTGTCACACAACTATGTTCGGGTTGTCAAGTAAATACACATTTCTTTCTGGTTAAAAATCTGGGGATTTCATCACTACAGTATTCTTCAGATCGGAGTATAACTCCGCAGGTGTAAATAAATAAAAAGTCTAGAAAAATTTTCACCATTATTTCAGACCTATTCCATTGGATTCATCTCTTCGCCCTTATCACATTCATCCATATCATTTTTCAGCAAAAAATTTTGACCCCGCCCACCCCTTTTCAGTTCACCCATCCTCATGGACCATACCCGTAGCCAAGACCTGGAGTCTCGCTTCAACACCTTGCAATCTAGTTTCCTCGAGACCCAAAAAGAAGTGAAACAACTCAGTGCTACTATTGCCTCCATG
>SNQJ01S0063047.1:23591-40127 GCA_010110895.2 Picea sitchensis | reverse complement strand
TTTCAACTACACACTGTCAGATGACTCTTCGAATGGACTTTTTCTAAAAATAGAACCGACTGAAATCAGAAGCATCATAGTCACTCGTCTTTGTCACGGTGTTTTAGTCATCAGCAAGATATCATCGTTAGAAGATGATGTGTTGATTATTTCCTTTGATAGGGCATATGGACAGTCAAGTGCTCTGTTAGCCTCCCGCCACATATTGTAACGGCCATGATCTCTATCGCGTGATCATTTGTTGGTGCGTGCATGTGGCGGGTGACTGTAGGCCGTTGCAGGTGCCTCCAAAATGATGACCCCATATAGGGAACAATGACTCCTCTTCAAAATGTCACACATTTAACGTACACTTGTCCTTCACCATGAGACTCCATCGTTGCACATCGTATGTTTTCCGCCTTGGTATCTGTCAGAGTCTAATTCCATGCCACGTTCGAGGAGACAAAAAATGACTCGATTGATCATGCGTCTGGTCTTGTTGGTAGTTTGGATACTCGAAGATTTCTCCTCAAAGACCAGTTTCTCCTTTTCAAGTTCATCACTTTCCTTTGTAGAACCGCGTTCCCTTTCATCTTCTTCTGTGCTCTGGCCAGAGCTGGGTGGAATTTCTCCATGGCCAGTTCACATTCCCTGAAGTGTTTTGCATTCCTTTCCTCCGATTCCCTCTATGTTTCGTGAAACTGTATGATCGTATCCTGCACTTCCCTAAGCTGTCTCTTTAGCCAAGTCACATTTCCATAGGCCCAACATTCCTACCACTTCACGCGCCTTTTCTTATGCTCTGGGATGTCATCATGGCACAATGCGTATCGGTCCTGTGCATGATAGATTTTGTGTGGACCAAAGGCGGTAATCTCAATTGACCTGGGCCTGCGAGAAGAATTACAGACGATGAGTAAAATTGACTGATGATCAGAATGCATGTACAATGCTCATAATTTATAATCGAGTGGGCAAGAGATGGGAATGTGTCAGGGGACACTGGATTCATGGCGAATGGATGTATCAGAGAAAGCTTGGATATTTTCGCAGTGCATCCACGCGACGTGTACACTTCAGAGTGTGCAAAGTACAGCTGATAAGAGATGCAAGGCACATGTGATACGAGCACTATGATTTTTCATTCTCTCTGGCTTCATAATGAGATGATGATGGTCACTTCGTCTACCAAAGCGACAGTAAAATTTTGTTGTAGTATTGTCCATCTCGTAGTTCCTCTGTGTAGTTCCTAGTCTGTATACCGATTTTCTGGGATGCCCTCTAAGGTATGTACGAAATGATGAGGCCATTCCTCCGGGGGTGTCATTTTCCACAATGCTCTACACTTCTCTAAGTGTTCCGCTGGTGCCCCCTGTCCATTGTACTTCTACTGTTGGTTGCTTCTTTGTTCTATGCCAAACCTTATGTGCAGTAGTTGCTTACATTGGTACCAATACTTAATTGTTTCTTTGTGTGTGCCCCGCCATCTTGCAGGTGTGGCCTTGAGTACTATATCTAGATCTAAAAGTCGTTGATTTTCTAACACTTTATCCTCTTACTGTGTCAATAATTATTCTAGATTGTTTACCCCATGGAAACTCGGTGGTTCCCTTATCTCTGTACCTACCCATCTTACTGCGCGGTCTATTCTTGCGCATCTTCTTGTGGAAACTTCATGTAGCCTCTGTTGCAAGTTATCTAAGCCCGTATGTGAATATGATGCACATGAAGTAATGCTCCACCAACTTAGTATCCAACCTGTAGTTGGGTTTACGTAATATTCAACTCGCGCAGTCGTTCTGTACAACTGGCTAATTTCCTCCAAGTCCAAGCAAGTAGGCTCTACAAACCTTTCCCCTTCTGATGGGTCTAATGGCGTAATAGCCCTGTATTATCCTGCCTCAAATGTCATTTTCTTTGTTTTTAAGTTGATTATGGCCTGGTTATCAAACACCCAATCCAAGCCGAGAAATTTTGGATATGGTGTTGTGTCATCCACTATTTCAATCACTTCAAAGTTTGACTTCGTGAAGACTCTATCCAGATCTACTATCACTCCTTTCAGTCTCCCAATTGGTAGAACTATTTGTTGGTTTGCTAGTTTCAGCTGAACGGGTGAATATCCTAATGTGGGCTCTCCCATACATTGCTATGTTTTCTTGGGTAATACATTGACTTTGGATCATAGATCCAGTATGATATCTCCATGTTGAAATATCCAATGTTGGCGTTCATCCTGAAATCCTTACTTGTTCTTCTCCTTGTATGTAGGTGATTGATTGTTTTCTATTCTAGTTTCCTTCTGTCTCTATGCCACATATTTTTAACATACTTTGTAATATTTTGATAGAGGATGGATTGTTTAGTAATTTTACGCATGATTGAAAAAATCCTTTGATTGTACTTACTTGTTCCAGGGACTTCATTTCTTTGGTATGATACAATGATGGAGGCATATCGTACTCTGGTACTTCATTGCTATGCTGGGTGGTTGAGGTCGATGTGGTGTCTGGCTTTATAAATTCTTGTCTGGCTCACTTAAATGTTTCCTTCTCATTTTGTCCGTCGAACTGTTTCCTTGGTTCGACATTCTTTTTAACCCACTAATGTTGTACTGATCATTCTTGTCGTGCTGTGTCATTTCATGTTTTAGCTCCTCCATGCATAACTATGTTGATGGTTCTCCCTTCTCTCTCTCTCCATATATATATATATATATATATATATATATATGCCATTTAGATCAATATTGAACAAACAACCACATGAGAAAGTGTTTTTTTAGCAATCTTAGTGGATGGTTGGCCTACCATCGAGAAAGTCAGTAGGTGGAAGAAATCCATCTAATTTAGGTGATATATATATATATGCCATTTAGATCAAGCTTGAACAAACAACCACATGAGAAAGTGTTTTTTTAGCAATCTGAGTGGATGGTTGGTCTGTCATCGATAAATTAAGTAGGTGGGAGAAATCCATCTAATTTAGGTGAATCCTGAAAGGGGTGTTACTGTCATTGTTGAATCCTAACCTTCACGTAGTTCATGTTAGTCAATCGTATACACTAGGATGGGTGATAAAGAGCCTAGTGCAATAAAGTCATCTAATTGATGGGATTGAACTGTTATTTCTTTCAATCGTGAGTGAGTGAGTGTATCAGTAACTGTGACATGAAAAAATCGCTCGTGAACGATAGGGAGGGTTTGGAATCTAAATTGTGGAGCAATTGGCAACAAGTACTCAATGAAAGATTAGAATGAGTTTAAACCACCGACTAGGTTGAACTTTTAATAGTGCCCACGGTGTAGGAAAGATCAATCTATCAAAGACTACAAGACTAAGGTCAATATTGGGTGGGTGGTTCTCTATAATAGGCCTGAATTTCCCATAAAATTTGCATTGCAGAAGGCTGGCCAAATATATATTGGAGCTCAAGCTTCCCAAAAAATTTAAACTATTTATCAGATGAAAAAATAACAATATAAAATGATAGATGTGTATGCCACCGAAAAAATCCAATTGACATTTCCCCATAACTCATCAACAAGATTTTAGGTCTTCTGGGAGTTCACCATAAACCTATCAACTTGGAAACCAAGTAGAAATGACATTGTGAACTCACACATATAAACAAATAAATAAATAAATTATATATATATATATGTGTGTGTGTGTGTGTATGTATGTATGTATGTATGTATGTATGTATGTATGTATGTATGTATGTATAATGGTTTGTTTAATTTTAACATGGAAATATCCATCGATATGGAAGGACTCTGTTACACTATTCACCACAGGAAATACTAGCACATGGCCAACCATCTCCCAAGTTGTCGAAAAGGCAAGGGTTATAGTTTTAGGAACATGCCACAACATCGAGTGCACCACCAAGGCTTTGTTGGATGTTTCCTCCAAGGAACTTTAGAATACCTTGACCCCTTCCAACACCATCTATACCACCTAGGTCTTTAGTGGCTACACCCGATGGTCCTCCATCATGTCATGGAACATGCAGGAGAGGATGGCCTTGATTAGCCTTACCCATCATACTAGGTAGGTTGTACCCCTCACACACCAATTGGCCATGTTATAGCGCAAGTTGTAGGTTGGTAAAAGCTCAACCCAACCACAATGCAACTACTACAACTTTGGAATCCTACACCCAATGTCACCTCGATGTAGGTCCTGCACTTCAAGGGTGACGAGGTTACTCTAGGGAGGCGATCCTGGTGACCCTAGGGGGAATGAGATGGATATGGATAGAGATGGAATTGAAGTCCCTATAGGTAAAGTCTAATTGGAGTTAAATGTGTGTAATGAAGTCTTGGAAAGGTCCAAGGGTTGTCGAGTATGTTGAGTAACCTGTAAAGGGTGAAATACCTACCCAAGACACAAGAAAAACCACTTTGCAATGATGTATGTTTGTTGGATCAGAAAGTTAAGATTGTTGTCCCTAATTTGCAGCAGTAAATGATAGTTTATATCAGAAAATAAATCATCTAAATCAGCATACAAAGATCTAAACTAGTTAAGTAAATTAGCATCAAGATTAGCAATGAATATAGGCTGAAAAATGGCACTTCAGAGGCAAGGGAAGATGGCTATTGTAAACGTGTATTTTATGCAGAAAAATGAAGCCTTATGGCTGTAGCTTTCAGTCACTTATATCAGCAAATTACACCATAAAAATATGCCAACATTTAGCCCAAAATATGTTCTCTAGTTAGTAGAGTAAATGAGCAAAATTTAGGAGCTAGTCTAGGGTTAGTTTAGGAGTTATGGTTAGTAATTTATCTAGGTTAGATCGACCCTAATGGCTGTAGGTTAGGTTTTGTAACAGAAAGTAAAGTAGTGGGAGATATGGGATGCCCTAATAGGGGAAGACTCGTCTTAATTTGGCAAACCAACTCCAAGCAAGAGTTCTTTCAAAAGATAAAAAATCATGTTTCCCAAGGCAATGACTTTATATCTCCAATGAAAAAAATATATGACTGGTTCTTTTACTATTGGGTTAATGGATTCAAATAAAATAAAGAGATAGAAAATTTACCTCCTTGGGAGTGTAAGCCCTTTTACTTCCCAAGACAAGTTTCTCTAGCTAGGGTTTAAGCTAAGAGGGTGTATGCCCTTATACTTCTCTTAGCAAACCCTTGTTAAAGCATTAATATGAAGCATAAAGTGATGAATAATATGAGGGGGGTGTATTCCCTTATACTTCTCACCTAGTTCTTAGCACAATAACCTTGACTTGAAACAAATGATAGCATGAAAGTAAAAACTATACCAATTCAAGGGGAAATGTCAAGATAATCCACCATAATAGCAAGAGATAAGCCTTCCAAGGATAGCGCATCACTTCCTCCATCAACCATTCAAAAATATAGCCATAAAAAAGTGCACAAGAGATAAAATAGCTAAGTATAGCGAAAATTTCAGACCAATTCCTCTCACAATGAGAGAGAGTTATGTCCAAATGAGATCTTATGATCTCTTATTTATACAAAATGTCACCAAGGTGACTTGTCCATAAATTAAGGGGTAAACCACAAGACTAGGGGTCAACAACCCTAATATTTCCCCCTTTATAAAGTAATATTAAACAATTCATTTAAAGTTTCACTTTTTCACAAATAAACCATTATTTTACATAGATGTCTCCCCTTTAAGGAACGTTTTGCCACTTAGAAGAAGTCGTTGGTGTTGGAGAAGCATGGGTAGGCCTCCAAAGGCCACATGTCAAGCATCTAGACAATATCCTCATGGTGAAGACATTCTCCTCCTCAAAACATCCATGTGTGAATGAGTGGCACCTCACCACCAAGCCCTAACCCCCCTAGGTGATGTCATGCCTCTAGGATTGACGTTTTGCCTCTCTTAGGAAGAACCTTTGGCATGTGGGAGATAGGATTTATTGTCCAAGTCATATTCAAGGTCTTCCAATTTTTCTCTTTCTCATCTGACATGTGGCCCCTTGGCATCCAACCTGTGGGCTTGTAGCCCCATGGAATCCCAATCTAGGCATGTTCTCCCAAAATTTTCCACCAACTAGGTCCTACAAAGACAAATGATCACTCCCTCCAAGGATCTCAAGTCATGACATCATAATAAGTGAATCCAATCAATAAATGAGCCACCTAAGCATGTGCATCAAACATCACTACATCAAACAATTAATTTCTCAAGGACATTATGCGACTTGTCAAACCTGAATATGGGAGGGTTGACGAGGTGTCCTATTGGGTAGATATTGCCCTAGGTCAAGGAGAGTTTCCAAGAGATCTCTCGCTAAGCCATGTAAATTGGATGAAGTGGTTGGGGTCAAGACTCAATGGGCATAGAGCTCATGACATATAAGGGGTTGTAGTGTCTCATTCATGGGTGTCTTTGTAGAGGGTGTGTGGTACCTTCGTCCGCAATGCACTTTTTCCAAGCCCATTAATTGCCATTCTTTAATTCTTTCATAATTTTAAGGAAAGGTTGAAGGTCACTACCCTGGCATCGTGACCAGATAATGGGAATGTCACCCACAAACACCTAGTGGAAATGAGAAGGTCAGCTCATGATGAGACCCCCTTTCTCTCAGCCATGCAACTGAGAGCCATTACCCTGGTTTGGTGACCATATGATTGCAATGTCATACCATTAGATATTCATGGATGTGATAGGTCGGCTCGTGATGAGACCTCCTATCCTTCAACTAACCTTTTAAGCATTCTTTATTATATTGTGCGTCCCTTTTGCTCAAAGATAAGTGTTTCACTACTTTCTTGGGTGATCACTAGGAGAAGCATATGGAAGGTTTTACAAGGATTTTGCCTTTTATCCAACATTAATCCCTCTGGGCCTTCAACCCCTTCTTCTCATAGAATGAGGGACAACCCCTTCTTGGGTCAATACACCCTAAAATCCCAAGAGACAAGGAAATCGAGGGGAATAATGATGGAAAGTGGTAAGTATGGCCAAGAATGATACGATGGCTCATTAAGGGAGATCCTAGTAGTAAACCCATCCCTAAGGAATACCCCTTACTAGGGCACAATGTCAACTACCAAGGTGAAGCAAGGCAAAAGGCATAATGTCCAAGCATATATCATGAAACCTAGATCAATTTAAGATACAACATACTCAAATGGATTAAATATTGAAATGATTCTCACCATAATACTGACTTTTATCTCATGGAGCAAGGCCCACTGCCTTCTGGAAGCCAGCTGATGTGTTGGATGCCATCTGGAAATTTGTGACCATCTATGGTGGTGAGTGGGTTTTTCGTCTGTGCAAAAAGGTATTGTTGGTCATGTAGTCTCTCAACACTCCATATCTGCAACCTGAGGGCCTCGAGACATAATCTCCTTAGTTATCCACAAAATGGGGATAACATGCCCAATCAACAATTGAGGAAAAAGGATCCATGAACTACTCCTCACTTTTATTTACAAGATGAGTTAGGGAAGGATGGAAGAGAATCACTCACTAATGAATCGAGGGTCGAAACGTTCAAGAGACACCTGACCATATATAGCAATAAACATAGAGCCACAATTATCACCATATTCACTAGTTTCTTCATCATCATCAGAATTCTCATCATAATAACCAAGCATCCATCCTCATCTTAATTTGAATCATCCTGAGAATAGGAAATTGTGGAATAGCAGACCAATTCCTCTTGAGTTGAAACAACAACCACACGATTATAAACTACGAAGTATGCCACAATACAAGATTGGATGGGATGATGCTTCTTATTAAGACAATAAGAGGTAGGATGAAGACCAACCAACATATCCACCTTGACACTATGAGTACAACTAATTGATCCACTCGTACAATATAAGCCAATAGATCAACATAGAAATGAGTCAACAAAGCATTAAAAAACTAGGACTAAAGGAAAGGAGGGAACCAAGGAAGCTTAACTCACACTTCCATTGTTGTCATCTTAATGTAGTCATAGAAAGAATAATGGGAAGGATCGCCCTCACCCATTTAATCTTAATAATTTACACCAACTATTGGGATCACCATATCCCCATGGTAATGATCAGAATGATATGACCCACCGTCCATTGAATCAAAACCCTAGTGGACCAACTTAATTGGGACCATAAGGGGGGACTGGTGGAAATCATTGTTATTTCTGGTTGGTACCTACTCCTGTTGACTTAAGGAATAGGGACTACTTTTTCTGGTAGTGTGATAGTGGGGGTTGTAGTTGAGCTTCATCTGTATTAACAAGACTGATATGGTATGGGTGGATAATTGTTTCCCATAGGAAAGACTCACCACTAGAAATTCTCACTTTGCATTGTGTGAGACTTTAGGACCATAAAGATTTCTCACATTAATTTTCTTTAAGTAGGATATTTTCCCACTTGCACTCCTTTAAGTGGTTTCTCCCCAACCCCCTTAAGAAATGGATAACAAAATGGATTCTCCTAGAATAAAAAAATAAATAAATTAGGCGCATTCTATGTGGGTATGGTACATTGTTGCCTGGGATTGGAGAATTAAATGGAGTAAGGCACCCTCTATTAGTCATTCTTCAAAGACATGAAAGTGCTCAATCTATGGATATTTTCGGGATCACCATTCATTGGGAGGAGGAGACTTTGAAAAGGCATTTCTTCCTACCAAGTTTCACTATATATGTCTAGTGGTGGAAAAACACCCGTCCAACCAAGGATGAGACACTTGGTCAATGGAAACCCTTCTGGGGTTCAACCCACTTCTTCAATGGCCCCCTATTATTGTATGAAATAGTGAGCATGCTTCTGTAAAGAGCTGAAGGTTTCTAGTTTAGTGGGGAGGTATTTTATGGCAACAAGGTTGTCTCGTCTTGGAATCCAGAGAGAATCTTACACAAGTTTTCATCTAATTGAATTGAACCCAAGTCAAGGGAATTGTGGGAGAAAATATCTAAGTAACCCAATTGAATGAGAGGAAAGGGATACCCAAATAAGTGTGTCTAGGGCCAATCCATACTTCCCTATGGCAATTGGAAAACGTGGTCAGTAGATCATCGACATATATTCATGTTCTAGTCTACTCATGTTGGTATTGACAATTCTTTCATTGTGAAACTCTTTCATATCAAAAAATATATATTCTTTGTTTGTCCAATTACACATACAATATACTAAACTAATGGATGCTTGAACATCACATCTATTGAAAGAATCAATCCAGTGATCAATTCCCAATAGATAATAATGTTTAATACATTGGTTCTTTGTATGGAGTTACTTCCCTCCCAAATACAGGTCAATCAAGATACATCCATTGAGAGGTGCGCATTACCCATAAAAAGGATATCTATATGTATGTATTGTTGATCTGATTGTTATTGGGAATGGTTCCCCTTATTACAATGGTGCTAGCCCTTGGGTATTTCACATACATCTATTTATATAATGTTGAATTCACAATCCCATGTAGGGAATATTTATTCGGTTCATGATATCCTTATTCTCTTCTTATGTATCAAGGTCAAACAAATCCATTGGCGTGAGATTGAGGCCTAATATTTCCTCCAAATCCAAACCATTTCATAATTCATCATTTGTAGGTGGGGAAATAGCATATGGAGGGGAGATTGAATATAGATTTCCTAGAAGTGGATTGGATGTATGATTGTCTAAACCTGGATAAGATTTTTAGGGTATATTTTTTGGAGTGGGATGAATTGTTCGGGGCTAGGTTTTCCAGAGGATTGTCTAGAGATGGATTGGTTGTAGAGATATTTGTTGCATTGATGCTAGGATTTTCAAGAATTCCTTTAGCATATTTATGTGGATATTTTCTCTCTGCATTAGGATCGGGAGGTGGGATGACCTAGCTCTAGTTTGGCATTGAGAGAGGTTCTTTGTGTCAGCATTAAGAGTTGAGATTGGCTCTAGATTGGCTTGGGAGCACCTTGTATCAATGTTATGAGGCGAGATATCCTTTATGTTGGGTAGGGGAATTCTATGACTTAGCTACCCTATACTTTGGCATTGTAGGATTTGTCATGTGGTTATATAAGGTTCCCTATGTATTTTTCTTTTCCATTGTTACTTTTCCATTAGGCTTGGGGGTATATTTTTTAATCCATAAGTTGCTAGAGAGCCTTTTCGTTAGTCTTGTGTGGAGCAACATTAGTTCTATCATGGAGTACCTTGGCGAGTAGTGTAGGAAGGTATGGGAACGTATAGGATTGTAGGAGCATATAATTATATAGGCTTGTAGGGTGTTCACTGCAATCATGCTTAGAATAGCCTATGATTTGTTGCTCTAAGTTACACCTTATCCATTCCATAGAGATCAGTAATATCATTATCTCTTAAGTCCCTATAGGTTATTTTGGTATTTCCATTTCCTCTCTATTTCTTCCAAATGCCTATGGTCCTTTAGCTCTTTTTTTCACCACTGGAGCATAACTCTCAACTGTTCTCGGGAGAGGAGTGGAGATGGGAAGTGATGAATCACTTCTCCAGCATTCTGAGCTTCTTATTTCAGGTGCACTGGGTAATGTAGAGAACTAGGATTAGGGTTGTGAATATTAGGGCTAGGATTAGGGTTAAGGTTACAAGATGGATGGAAATGAGGGTGTCTCTCAAGCTTGCCTCTGACTTCTAAGGCTTGGTCAAGGGTTCCTCTCTTAAACAATGTGATTTCATAGCAAAAAATGACTAGAAAACCATAATGAAATTGAAGAATAAGTACCTCATCAAATTCTTGAATCTGGAGTCGGATCCAACGCTTTGTGAAAACCTCAATATACTACTGGACTGTTTGGTCTAGTACTTGATGAAGATGTGTTGGCACAGGGGCAGACCCAGGGTTCAGCTCCAAGAGCACACCAAAAATCCCTAACTACTAGCCCTTTTGGCAACACCTGCGAAGCAGATGCAGTCTCACCCCAAGCAGTTATGAGGGGGTTGTAGGACAGAGATGTCTACAACCAAAGGAAAGGTCAAGTGGATCTAACACAAGAACAACACAATGTTCATATATCACTTATCATCTTAGATCTATTTTTCACATCTACTTATCAAAGCTAAAGCAATAATGCAATCATAGTATACCAATGACAGAGATAAAATACCAATCACACACAACACAAGTTGTACATGGTTCACCCTCTCTCTAGGGCTACGTCCAGATAATTGTGATATAATATATTAAGGTAAAGCATATAGTTCTTGTCTGTGCTCTTGGATAGTATATCTTCTTTCTTCTCCTCTCTTCCTCTCCCCTCCCTGCACACCCAGCTACAGGGTTGATCTTCGCACCCAGTTGAAGATATTACAATACCAGAAGGCTCTCACTCTCATCACTTCTCTCTCTCGATACAATACTCACTCACATCAACAATACAACTAGATCAATAGAAATATTGTACCAACCCAAAGTACCAACCCGACCCAGGTCCTTTAGACCTTTATTTATACATTACAATAGCTCACCGACAACCTTAGGCAAAAACCTAGGTGTCCAAAACCCTAGATACCAAAACCCTAGGTTTCTAAAACCCTAGGTCAACTTGACCCGTATTTCAGGGCTTCTCCAGCCTGTCTTTCCTTCCTTCCCACGCAATGCTCCAAAGCATCCAACGGTGGATTTTTCCTCTTGCTGACCTCTCCACGATCCTTCTTCCTTGCTTATTTTTCATCCCCGATCTCCTCATCCAACGACTTTCTTTCTCGGGCTTCGCTCCATCTTTTCTGCTCTTTTGTTCACTTCGACCCAATAACAGTCACTATGTCTTCCGCAAATTTTTCATTCTCCCTTTTCTTCCTTGATCTTCACATACTTCCATAAGCAAGGACCAACAAGCCCCCAACACTCACCTGTGACTCATCCTGAGGCACTTCAGATCTAAGCTTCTTGTTTTACTTCGACTCTAGGCTACGCAGTGCAGCCTCTTCTTTCTTCTCTATGGCTCCTTTTCCTCCTTTTTGCAGACTGTATTTTCTGTGTTTGGTACCCAATTTCAACTGCACCTGATACCTAGACCCTTTTCTTCATGCTTTCACTGAGAGCTGTGAGGCAGTTGGTTGTCATAGTACAACTCCAGCCAGCTCCCAGTCACTAATCCTTCCTTCCACTCCCCATTCAGAGTCTTCAATTGCGTAGCTCCTCCCTCTGTAACATAAGCGATCTCGTATGGCCCTAGCCGATGTGTTCTAAACTTCCTAGGATGTTTTATGAACTTGTTGTCATATACCAGTACTAGATCACCTTGTTTGAATGCCTTCTTCTTGATGTGCCTATCATGATAGGCCTTCTCTCTTTCCTTCTGAACCTGCCGATGGAATCCTGCAATGAATCTATCTTCTTCCAATTCAACCAACTGTGCAAGCCTCTTTTGAACAGCTCCAGGGTCATCCATATATGTAAAGGCAACAATTCTTAGGCTTGGTACCAGATATTCCATTGGAACAATAGCTTCAAGACCATATACCAACTTGAAGGGGGTCTGCATTGTCAGCTTCTTGCAAGTGGTTCTATAGGCCCATAATACTGTTGGTACTCTTAAATCCCAATCATCCTTGTTCACACTGCAAATCTTCATGAGCGTTGTCTCCAAGATATTTTTGAATGCTTTAACTGTCCCATTTGCTTGTGGATGGTACATTGTGCTCTTCTGATGGTGGACTGCAATTTCTTCAGTCAAGGCTTCAACTGCCTTATTGATGAAATGTGTTCCTTGATCACTCATAAGGATCTTTGGGCATCCAAACCTGGTTATGATTTCATCAAATATGAAGCGTGCAACTATAGTTTCACTACAGTCCTTGACTGCTCTTTCTTCGGCCCATCTAGTCAAGTATTATGTTGTTGTAATTATGTACCTTGCTCCTGTACGCTTTCCTGGTGGATTTATACGTCCAACAAAGTCAATGGCCCATTTCTCAAATGCTTGTAGGTTCAATTTTGGTGCCAATGGAATTTCATCTCTTCTGGATGGTTTCCCAACTCTTTGGCATACATCGCAGGCTCTGGAATAGTCTTTAGCATCTCTGTGTAAGGTAGGCCACCAAAGGCTAGCTCTAAGAACCTTCTGTGTAGTTGTTTTTCCTACATATTTTCCTCCTACGATGCCTTCATGAGCTTCTGCAAGAATCAGTGGTCAGTCTACCTTCATAACACACCTTCTCAATATCTCATCAGGTCCCATCTTGTATAGATGTCCAGCTATAAGTGAGAAATCTGCAGCATGCACTACTAGTTGTTTCTTCTAAGGAATTGTGTACTCACTAGGTTCCATTCCTTTTGATACTAACTAGACTATCTTGCGAAGTGGTCATCGATATTTCTAATGGCCAGCAGCTGTGCCTCCGGTAGAGTATCCTCCAAACTGGTTGGCTCTTCTCCCTGTTCCAACCTCGATAAGTGGTCATGACCTTTGTTCATTCTCCCTGGATTTACTATGATCTCAAAATCATATTCTTGAAATAGAAGCAACCATCTGCATATCCTTCCCCCCAACACTGGATTGTTGACTAGGTATTTCAGCGCGGAGTGATTAGTAAACATTTTAAAGTGTCCGCCCAACAAGTAGTGGTGAAATTTATGCAATGTATACACCATGGCCAATCCTTCTCACTCAGTGGTGGTGTAGTTTATATCAGCAGTTAATAGTTCCCTGCTAGCAAAGGCTAACGAGTGGTCAATATCTCCTTCTCCTGGTTGTGCTAACACAGCTCCTAAAGCAATGGAAGACGCATCGACATGCACATGAAACTCCTTGGTCCAATCTGGGAAAACCAGAATGGGCGCAGTAACCATTTTCGGTTTCAGTGTGTCGAAGCTCTGTTGGAATTCCTCTGCCCAACTAAACTGACAATCCTTCTTCAACAAATTCTCCATGGGCGTTGTAATCTGAGCATAGCCCTTAATGAACTTTTTGTAATATCATCTATGTTTGAATGCAGTGCACAACTGTTTGACTGGCGTAGGAGGGGGAGATCAACTATAATGGCGATCTTGGATGGATCTACCAACAATCCTTGCTTGCATACAATATGACCTAACAACACTCCAAATGGTGAAAAGAAAATACATTTCTTCAGGTTCAAAGCAATTTGACATTGCCTTCATTTATCCAACATTAGCCTTAAACATTCAATATGATTTTTCAATAAGCTAAAAACAGTCCAATCATCAAAGTATGCTTCTAAAAATTTATGCAGAAATTCCTTGAATGCTTCGACCACCACTCTGGAAAATATGGTTGGGGCATTCTTCAATCCGAATGGCATCACTGTATATTGGTAGGATCCCCATTCTGTTGCAAATGTGGTCTTATGGTGGTCTTCCTTGGCAATCTGAATCTGATGGTATCCTGAAAATCCATCTGTAAAAGAATATACTTCCTGGCCTCCCACATTATCTAACACTTCGTCAGTGAATGGTGTAGGGAAGGGATCATGCAAACAATCATCATTTAGCTTCCTGAGATCTACGCATATCTTTCTCTCTAATGTTTTCTTGTCTTGCACCACCATAGGGCTTATCCACTCTGACTCTTCGACAGGTTCTATAATTTCTGCTTCCATCATTCTGTCAAGCTCAATCTTCACTTTCTCCTTATGTTTAGGGTTTAGTCTGTAAGGTCTCTGTTTGACTGGTCCAGTACCTGGCTTCAAAGGGATCCCCATCTCTCCCATAGACCCTTTAATGCCCTTCATATCAATGAAATTGGTTGGAAACAAGTTCTGATATTCATGCAGTGACTTTGTAATTTTATCAATGGTAGCAACATCCCAATAATCTCCAACGTTTGCAAACTCTGGTGTCTGCTATGTTCCAATATTGAATTTCTTAATCTTGATTGATTTTCCAATGAATGGAAGCTCAACTTCTGGTCCTTCCACATCTCTCTGGCCCTCTATTTCTGCGATGTTCATCTTCCTCGGATCATCGTCTTCATCGGCATTGATGTTGTAGCAACCTTGCAATTTCTGGAGAGGCGCAGTCCATTTGTCCTCTTCTTGTTCCAAAGGAAGGCTAGATGCCTCCTCGGATACTTTCTATCTTACAATCTATAATTATTGATCTATTGATGGATATTGACTTTCAAATAAGAATGTAGTTAAAAAATTCTGATTCATACCTTTCCAATCTATAGTGATGAGGCGCAGTTCTGCTTGGAGGTACCAGTTGATAGGTGTCGTGTCCAGCGTGTTGATGAATTTGTGTACCCACTTCTCATGAGGGATGTGGCTCCAGGCTTCCTCACAGCTTTGCACATGGTCGTTTGGGCAACTTTGACCTGTGTAGCAAACTTCGCATCCTTCTACTTGTGTCGAGAACCGTGTTGTCATCAAGGTGTGACATTGTATCCAATTTGTGATGCTATGTTTATGTGTCCCCCACCATCTTACTGGTGTGGCTTTCAAGGCCTCATCCATTGCCAATAATATCTGTTGTATTGGAACACTTTCTTTAAAGTCTGACAAGAAGGTTTCTAAAGGATTTACACCATCAAAGGTGGGTAAGTTACTTACTGTTGTGTCGATCCAGCGGACTTCTCTAGTTAATCTAGCACATCTTCTTGTAGATAATTCATACATCTTATTCTTCCAGTTCTCCAGTGCTTCTTCTGAGTCTGATGAACATGCGTTATCACTTTGCCAGCTTAAGTTTCCATCAGCTATGGGATTAATATAATCCTGTTGTTTGGCTATTAGCTTATATATATTTTCTACTGCATATGTGTGGTCTTCTTCTCTGATAGGTTTTGTGTACCGTTGACCTTCATTTGGATCTAAAGGTGTGATGACCCTAAGGCCATCCCTTTCAAAAGTCATATGTCTTTTCTTTAAGTCAACAACAGTAGAATTATTGAAGGCCTAATCAATTCCTAACAGCGCAGGGTGAGGGAAACTGTCATCAACTATTTCAATTACCTCAAAATCTGCAAATGTTATTACTCCATCAATGTCCATAGGGACATGCTCCAATCGTCCAAATGAGCTGACAGCTTGTTGGTTATCCATCCTAATCCTAATAGGGGAATAGATCAACTTCATTTTTCCCATTAGTACCCAGGTTTGCTTCATCATGACATTGACCTCTGACCCTAAGTTGAGGACTACATAGTCTATCTCATACTCTCCTATTTGAGCATTCAAATGTAATTTCTTATTTTTCCTTCTCTTCTTACCAATTTGGTGTACTTCTCTATTCAGTAAGGGGTCTATCCTTCCTAGCTCATATTGTCTGATTAAATTTTGTAATTCTTGTACAACGCTTTCGTCCTGAACCAACTTGATACAAGTATATAAAAATTATATGAGCTTTCTTACCTCTTTTCCTTCTTTTGGCAAAGCAGACTAATCAAATGCTAGAGGCATTCCATATTCTCTCACTTCTGGTCTTATCTTTGATGCAGAGTCTTGGTCTCCTCTGAATTCTTTTCTGGATTCCTCAAACATTTGTCTTTCTTTCTTTGCATCAAACATTTGTGTCTTCTCTGTAGCTTTCATGATCCCTGAGTCTTTTATAATATTCCCTTGGGTTATTATTTCATCTCCTATGACAACGCCTCCTCTTGTTATAACA